>JADRCD010216949.1:0-18057 GCA_019843815.1 Montemys delectorum
AGAGAGAGAGAGAGAGAGAGAGAGAGAGAGAGAGATTTGCCTGTCTCCTCCATCCTGATATTGTATTTCTCCTCCTCATTTGACACATAAACACAGATCTGTGATTGGAAGTTCTGTTTTGCTGTAACTGCTAAAAATTCATAACCCTGGAGGATGTGTAAGCTGCCAAAACACTATTCTAAAGTGCCCACGGAGCCTGCTCCACACCCAGCACACAGATCACAACGCATCACATCAACCCAGGCCTGAAACAGCTCAGACATGGCCATGGCAAGTCTTCGCTGTCTTTGTCTAATCCTGTTTGGGTTGGAACACCTTAATCCCTCCTTCCTTCCCCAGGAGCGAGCGCTCCTCCCTAGCAGTCTTTCCCCAGCTCGATCACTTTGTCTGAGATGAAAATCTATAGAGTTACTGAAGGACTTGTTTTCTTAGTTCTCTGCAAGGATGGCACACACTGTAGGCGGGAAGAAAATGAATTCACCAAGTTCCGTGGCTGTGATTGGGAGCAGTTCCGCCTAGGAGTCTAGATGAGAGACACCGGTGGTGTCAGATTTTCACACAAATCCACAGCACACATAGAAGGACCTTCTAAGTTTAGCACCCATTCCTGGTCAGGCAAGGCTTTACCACCACAGCAGGGAATAGGGGGCGGAGGATGGTAGTGGAGCGGATGGGGAGCCTCCCTCCCCAGCACCTCAAGGATGATGTCTTGTCTGTATATAATATAAGATAGTTAATAAATTGATTAATGTGTGGATCTGAATATATATATCATGAAGAGAACTGTATAATAGATCAGGTTACAAATAAAGCTACAGATAGAAATAGGATTGAAAACTAGTCAATTTTGAGGCTTACTGTAAGTTTGGTAGAATTTATGGCAATTCAGTGTCAGCTAGTAATTATGTATTCTGCATTAGAGTAAAAACATAATACCAGGGGTAGAAGGCTTAGAATAAATAAAAAATTTAATTGATGTAGCGTATAATGGAAAGTTAATATATTTAGTTTGATTAATTATAGAAATAAAGAGTGGTATTATAAGTAGAATAAAGATTATAATAATTGAGGATATAACTATATTTATTACGTTTATTTGGAGTTGCACCAAGGTTTTTGGTTCCTAAGACCAATGGATTACTTCTAGCCTATAAAAGTAAGAAAGCCATGTGTTTAAACATGGGGACACGAATTACCAGTTCTTGCATGCTTTCTTGGTAAATAAGGATTATTTCCTGTTATTAGATTCACAGTCTAATATTTTTAAAACTATATTTACATAGTGTTAAGCCTGTAATAAGTTTAGGATTAATAGTTAATAAAATAAGTGGAATAATATGAAGGGCTATGAGTGTAAGTTCTCATGTCTGTGAAGGTTGTAAATTATTTATATGACTAGTTAGTTTGTCTTATTGGGTTGTAGCAATACCTTTCCAGATACCTCCTGCCATGTGGGGGATCTGACATTTGCTTCGGAGTCTCACACAACCCTGAATAATGTTTCTCTCTACTCTGTGGGCACATATTGCAGGACAGCTCAGAACCACTCAAGAAGCTGCCCCGTGTAGTGTGTTACCGTGTGCCCACTCCGGACCTCTAGGTAGACCTCACCATTGTCTCTGGGATTCATCACCCTGCCCCAGTGTTCTGGGCTGGACTTGGGGGCCTTTGGATCACAGGCTGCCTAACACACCCTTGACATCTCTGCTACCCGATTCTGTCTTATTGGTACACAAATCCTGGGATAGAAAGAAAAGGGAAGGGGGCTCAGGGTGTTCAAGTCATGGTGTCATCAAAAAGGAGTCTGGGCTGGGTTTGCAGTTCTAGAGGCCAGAGGAAGTATACCTCCCCACTCCAAAAGAGTAAAGCCAAGAGAAAGGGCTGCTTGCCAGATGAAAGTCTCTCTGAGGGTATTATCTACCTTGGTGCTCAAAAAGGTTCTGTTTAAGCTCAAAAGGAAGAAACAGTTTCTGGGGGAAGTCATCAAGGGATAAGAGTCATCATTGTAGAAACTGAACTGTGCCGCTGAAGACATTGGGGTATCAGACTTTTCTGAATGTCATGTGTCTGTTTTGAGAGAGGGGGGGGCAGATGGGAGTTTTGGAATACTAAAACCAAAGGTCTGTAAGTATTTCCTTCCCTTTTCCAAACCTGTTAACTACCGAATGAGGTTCATGTGCCTCACGGGCCCCAGAGCTCTACTGGAGCAACTTTTATTGTACCCCTCCTCAGCACAGTTCTTGCCACATCGTGGGGGGTGGGTGGTTGAGTGTGTGTGTGTGTGTGTGTGTTTGTGAGTGTGTGAGTGTGTGTGTTGTGTGTGTGGGGGGAGTTTCTTCCCCCACGGTGGTCCCCTAGCTCCTGTCTGTCTGGCTTTGATGCACACTTCAGTCTCATCCCTGCGCCTGGGTGGGGCCAGCAGCATTCTCAGGCTGAGCGTTGCAGAACAAGAAATAACGGACGCACTCCCTTCCTGATTTCCCATCAGCAACCGTCTTCCTTCACAGCACTCACTGCTGAGCGCTCCAACGCCGAAATATAAAGAAACCAACGCAACAATTAACCAAAGATAGATAGATGATCACCACCCATAAAGTCGATTCTGACTTTCTGACTCCAAACTCTACCTCTCTGTCCGTACCCAGAATTCTGCCCTTCACCTACAACGGGAGCACTAGGGGGCACACAGTACAGGCAGACACCAGAGAATCCCATCTGGAGAAACTTCACTCTTGTAGAGCGCCCAGACCCACACACTCCCCAGCCTGGGGAGGTGGGGGATGAGGGCGCTGCCCACACAGAAAGGGGACAAGAGGCTGCAGACAGTCAAGAAGGAGTCTAGACGAACCAACTTCCAATCTCACTTTAAGCACCCATTTGGGTAGCTGCAGCAGGGATGTGGCAAACTAGTAGCCCCCTGCTAATTAGCAGGTTGGAGAAGGAACAGGTAGGTGTAGGTGGTCGGGTAGCTCTAGGCAAAAGGCGGCAGAAAGTCAAGCTGTGGGGCTGGGGGTGGGGGTGGTCAGGAGATGGGAGGAGAAGCTTCGAAGGGCTAGGGGAGACTGTGGTGAGGCAAGGGGGTGCGGGAGAGCAGACGGCGCCCTTACCCGCGGAGGCCGAGCGCAGGCTCTCCAGGCTCCGGGAGCGCGACGGGGCGCCGCGCATGCCCGCAGCGCGGCCACCGCACACCACGCCGCTGCTGTCCGAATCGGAACCGGGGGACACCCCGGTGCTGCTGCTGCTGCTGCTGCTCGTGCCCAGATCGCCGCTGGTAGGGCCACTGGACTCGCTCGGGCAGCGTGGCGCCCCGGGGCAAGCGGCTCCGAGCTCCAGCCACAGGCCGGCGGGGTCGCGGGCAGCATCCCCGCCGCTCGGCCGTGGCTCCGGGTCCCCCGACATCGCGGGGCTCCTCCGAGCGGGCTCCCCGCGGGGCCCCCGGCGCGGGCGCAGGACCCCGGTCTGGACGCTGCCGGGCGGCCACCCGGCAGGGCGCAGAGCGCGTGGGCCCCGCTGCGGGTCGCCGGTCGGGCGGCGCGCTCTCGCCCGCGCGCACGCAGACCTGGGGCGCGGACGCGGGCCCTGGGCCGCCCTGGATCCACACCGCGGCCGCCGGCATCGGCGCGCGGGCATCAGGGAGGAGAATGCACCCTGCTGTGGAGCGGGCGAGCGAGTGCGAGGGAGGCTCGCTCCTTAAGGGCTATGACAGTCCCCCTCCCCAACCCTCGCCAACGAAGTGCAATCAAAGGGCCCCCGCAGACGACACCTGGGATCCCCCGCAGCCACCCACGCTGGCCTGGGGACGCGCTCGCCTGGGCGCGCCCTCGTGCACAGGTGAGCGGTGACCGCGGCCCTCTTGACCGCAGTGGTGGCACGAACGAACGAACCCTTTAAAAAATAGTGTCATGGTTCATGCCAAATAGTTTGACCACACGGGAGCAAAGTTCAGTGGCAAACAAAAAAGAAAAAAAAATGGGGACCATGGCAGGTGACAAGGAGCCAAGGGGTTATTCGTCCTTTCTGAGAAGGATGTCAGTTGCGTTTCTCCAGACACTCTAGGGCCTTGTGTGGATTCTTGGAATATACCAGGAGGATGGTGATAACTAATTACAAAATCAGAAGCAAGACGATAGGGACACCTGGAGGTTGAGAGGTGCGAGAGGAAGTCCCGGTAGAAGCTGACCCTCTCTCTTCCCTGTCTCTCCTCCCACACCCTCCTAGCTTCAGCACTCTTGTGTTCTAGTTCCGCTCAAGACTGCTACAGGCATTTCCGATGAGAACCACACTGGGAAAAGCGGAAGAGCATGCTCTTGTCCTTGCATCTGGAGAGCTTATATCTTAGAGGCCACCTCTATCCCTAACGGGCATGTGCTCGGCACCGCCAGGAACCCTGTAGGTTCACAGATCCCAGCCCCTAAGCCCTAAATACTCAGCTGACAGCCTCCAGGGTTTTAAGTTAATTGGCAGCTCCAAACAATTACTGGTGTCCGATTTCACTTGCTGGACCTTGGAGGGTGTTTTAGCCACGCCCCTCTTCTATTTTACTCATTTTAGGGCTGTGGGGAGAATTCCTACACTTTCTGGTCCCTTTATATTCAGCTCCTGTAGTTGAGACCCTGTCTTCATTCTTTCCTGACCTGGAGTAAAGCAGCTGTCTCCTTCTCCTGCTTCCCCGATTCAGTCTGTCTGCATGTAGGGTAGCCATCTGTCGTTCTCCTAGGTTGTCCTCTGAGGAAATATTCAAGAAGGGTTCTCTGTTGCCAGCGTGAGTCACACTCCCTCCATGTGGCCCCCATGTGTGCACAAGGCATGCCGTTCTACCTCCTAAGTGACAGTTGAGGTTGGTTCTCTGTGCGTGGAAGGCGGCTTCCAGAGAGCTTCTAGCTTCCCACAGAGCTGAGAGAGGGAGCTTGAGAATACAGATCACATCAGGTCAATCTCCTGCACCACTTTTCCCCAAGGTTTCTTTTTACACCTCAGATGATCCCTAAAACCTACACATGCTGGCTGGACTGGTTCCTCCTCCCTGGTACCACCTCCAACCCCAACCCCATCCTCACCATTCCTGTCCTGACTCTGCTCCAGCCACAGTAACTACCTTACTTGTCTTGCCTCTGGGTTTCTGCACATACTGGCCCTGGCTTGCTCTGCTCTCTGCAGTAGTGGTTCCTCAACCTTCACATATGGTACATATCCTTGCTCAGGAAGACGATATTTATTTCCTTCCAGAACTTGCGCTCAGGATATGACACCTTACCCAGTAGTATACCTAGAGTGTACGCAGCACTGGCCACAGACTCGGTGTTCCATGAGTAGCTGGGGAGGGCTGAATGGCTTCTGGAGCTCAGCAAATGCCCAGCTAGGTAGGAGAAGGAGATCTCTGCTCTTTCAGGCCGAGATTTTGAGGAGGCGGAAGTGTACTTGGGAGCTTATGGGGCCAGGGTTGCATGTCAGGTCGCAGTAATTCGAACAGTCTAGCCTGGCAAGCCAGTGGACACACCACACACCTACAGGGAGTCCAGTTCCATTTCAGATCTCTGGCAGACTTTAGTGGACTTCAATCAGGTGGCCAGGCTCCGCTGTACCTTGGGGGAAGGATGGAGGTCCCTGGAAGCAAAAGCTGCATCCTGGGGAAGAATCTGCTTTTTTCTCTTAAAAGCACAGCAATAATGACGTCCTATTCTGAGGTGTAAGGGACTGGAACAGTTTGCCCCGCTGTGGGGAGATTCCACAAGCCCACTGTGACCGTTTGAATAATGTCCTCGTCTGGTGGTACTGTCTGGGAGGCTTAGGAGGCAGAGCCTCGCCAGAGGACGAAGGTCACTGTGGCATGCCTTTGAAAGTCTGCGATGTCTCCAGACCATTTTTTGCTCTCTAATTCATGAACCCTTCTGTCAGCCTCTGCATGCTTCTGCTCCCCAGAATTAGAGCAGCCTAGGATTGAAATCTCTGAGACTTCATGTTAAAAATAAACCATTTCCTCCTTTAGTTGCTAAGTTGAGTAATTCCTGAGAGTCCGAAGAGCCCTTGATGTCTGTCAAGCGTACAGGCTTCATTTCTAATAGTATTAAGATGGATGGAAGATTTCTTTGCCATCACATAGTAGGCCCATACATTTTTCAACAACGCATGAGGGTAGCGTGTATATATTAATGCATGTGAATACATTCATGTGCATATATATATATATATATATATATATATATATATATATATCTGAAGTAACAGTGATATCATGGATCGAGAAGGTCAGAACAGAAGAATCAATATGATTGGATGAGGTGAAAGGTCATAATGAACCAGTGGCTCCGTGTGGAAACAGAAGGGGCCAGAACCTGTCTGAGCCTATGAATCCATGATTGTCCGATCTCTCTCACAATTAGCCCAGTGTGTCAGTTTCTGTGACAGAACTGGACAGAAAGAAGCTCAACGAAGATCAATCTGGATTTCAAGCTGAGTTGTCTCTTTTTGGCCTTACTTAGCTTTCTGACAGCAAGCAGAGCAATTTCCTATTTCTGTAGAATAGCTGTGGGGCTGGATGGGGTGATATGTGATGTGATTGTCGACTTGGCAGGATTTAAAATCATCATGAAAACCAAATTCTGGGCATGCCTATGAGAGGCTTTGTAGATGAGGCTAATAGACTGGGAAGACCCAGTCTAAATGTGAATGACACTATCCCATGAACTAGGCTCCAGGACCTACTAAACAGGAGAAGGCATCCTGAGCACCAGCCGTTACCACTCTTGGTTTCCTGACTGTGAATGCATTATAACCAGCTGTCTCACTCTCCTGCCTTCCCCACCATGATGGACAGCACTCTTGACCCATGATGTAAACAATCACTTCTTCAAGTTGTTCATTGCCAGGTATTCTGCCCCAGTATTTAAAAAGTAACTGATCTGAAATGTGCAACACCTGAAACAATGTCTGACATTCAATAAACATATATTAGGTATGCTCCATGGGATGTCTACAATGTTACCCAATAAGTACTATAATTACCCGTATGTTACAATTAAACTTAAATGTCAGGAGGAGTAAGCTAAGTTTATGTTCCCAGGGAGCAGTGGAATTGGCCCAGGGCTTCCCATCCTTACTTGGTCCACCATATAACTATCATTTCCATTATTTTCCCCTTTGAGGATTCCCAAATGACAGAGTATCATCACCACCACTGACAGTGTCACCACCTACCTACTGTGCGCAGCAGAAGGCACAGCTGCTGGAGCTATGACAAGAAGTTTAAGACATGCACATAGACAGGATGTGACCTAAGCGTCGCCATCCAATGTATCTCCTCTGAGAACCTCACTGACAGATCGTAAAAAGAGGCGAGACACTGGAGCCAACAGCAGGGCAGCTAGCAAGCGTAAAGCCATGACACCAGGATAAAAGTTATGATAAACACATTGATAACCTCTGGGGTGGTGGTCTGGAAATTAAAACAGAGAAAATGAATTCAAGAATACCAGTTGACAGTTCAGTGAGGAAGGTGGAGCCCGTGGTGTCTAAATTCAAATTGCTCCACCATTGCACTTCACAACTCAGTGAGGTTCAGTCCACCGCAAAGGTCCCCTCTCCATCCAGCTTCAAAAGCCAGAGGTCCTCTAGGAGCCAGATGCCAGCATTTCTCAGGCTCCTGCAGCTACCCACAGTTGGTTCGTGGGAGAGCAAGTAAGCACTGGGATTTCTGCTTTGGCCCATGGAGAAATACATGCCAGGGTTAGTGAGTTCCATGGCAGGAAAGGCAAGCTCCAAGGACTTCAATTACTGCTGCTCCCCCAACCCCTGGCTGGGAAGACACCACTATTTCTCCTCCTACATCCAAAGGCCTGGCTCCAAGGTTTTTCTGTCTTAGGGGCAAAGCTGGACACACAACAGTGTTATGTTTCTCCCCAAAGGAACCAATCACATTTGTAATAGAACTCGGAGAAGTTTAAGCCTAAAGATGCCTTCAAGAACAGTAGAGGTTTTGCGAAGGGAGCTGGGAACTCAAGGATGTAATGAGCCAGCCTAAACTAACCCCGTTGGAGAATTGGATAAAGACAGCTGTGGTGGTCCGCCTGGAGTCAAACATCAAATCCTGACCTGAGAATGCATTCTTTCAAACAAACCAGAACTTGATTGGATTACTTAAATAACATTTAAGTCCTCTAGGAGCAATTCTGGAGGAGGGGGAGACAGAGCAACCAGTTGCCGCGTAGCACAGTTTAATAATCAGTGGACTGTGAGAAGAGAGGAAGAAACCCCTGCAAAGCCACTGTCATCTGGTAACTGCGAACATGTGAGAGCTGCACTTCCTGGGCCTGTCAGAGGCGCCATGATGTGGGAAGAGAAAGAAAAGCCCCCAAAACAATCACTTCGTTTATTATGCAAGGAGCTGATGATATGGAGGCCAGTGGAGAGCAGTGCTCAGTGTTAATACAGCACACTGCCTAAGACGCATGACCATCGCAAGGAAAAACCACCCAGACCGCTGATGCTGCATGTAAGAGTGGCCAATTACCATTTGTCAGGGAAAAACAAAACAAAACAAAACAAAACAACAACAACAAATAAGACGAAACGGCTGTATCCAGAGAACCAAAAGAAACCATTATCAACAGAAGACAACGTGTCTCACTCGCGTGCTCAGACAGAAGTAGTGTTAACAGAACCAAATACGAGTTCCGGAGTTAAGCCCAAAAGCAGCAGTAACTTCATGAGAGTGCTCAACGGTAGGTCTGGCATGTAAGGGAGTTCCACTGGCCGTAGGGAAGAATATGCACAAGGCAGTTGTCGGAGGGAATATTCTGTGGGTGTCTCTTAAGTCATGTGATCTATGGCACAGATTAATTCTGAAGGTCCTTGCCTGACTTTCTTGTCTAGGTGGCCCATCCATTGATGAGAGGTGGGTCTAGGGGCTGGATCTGGATCTACTGGTCCATCTGTGTGCAATGGTGTTTGTTTTATGAAACTGACTACACCGGTGTATGCAGGTAGCATGCGGCTGTGTACAGATACTTACAACATAACATCTTGATTGATTGACTCCTTTTGTAATATGTGATGATGACCTTTGTCTCTATTGACCTCTTTTGGTTTGGTTGCTGGTACATCAGATACAGGGACAGATACTCCCACTCATTTTCTGTGTGATTGCTATTAACCAAGAAGTCAGTGGTGGGGGAGGAAGAACAAATGGCAGTTTCACCTACTATGGCCAAGGAGATGGCACAGTTGAGAACGTGCTTAGTGTGCAAGCTGGAGGACCTAGGTTCAACCCCCAGCACGTACACAAAGCTGGGTGTCATGGCATGTGTTTGAAGTGTCAGAACTAGGTAACTAGGCACTGACAGATTAGATCCCTGGAGCTTACTGGCCAGCGAGACTTAAGTGGTGACTTCCAGATTCCAGTGAGGGACCCAGGCTCTAAATACAAGGTGACCAGTAGTCAAGAAATGATATTTGAGGGGCTGGCGAGATGGCTCAGCGGGTAAGAGCACTGACTGGTCTTCCAAAGGTCCTGAGTTCGGATCCCAGCAACCACATGGTGGCTCACAACCACCCGTAATGAGATCTGACGCCCTTGTGTCTGAAGACAGCTACAGTGAATTACGCCAGAGCGAGTGGGCCGGCAGAGGTCCTGAGTTCAATTCCACACACATGATGGCTCATGGCCATCCGTACAGCTACAGTGTACTCATACACATAGAATAAATAAAATAAATCTTTTTAAAAAAAAAGAAAGAAATGATATTTGAGGTTGATTTCCACATATATGGGCTCTTGTATCCACATCCACATGCATAAGCATGCACACACACTGACACACTCACACAGACACATGCACACACATGTATACATGCACACAGAGACACACACACAGACAGACACACATGAAGATTTTGGAGAGACAACGGTGTGTTCTCTTCAGATAATCCATCCTCCAAGATGACTCTGACATGTGAACTTGTCTTACAAACTCAATGCCTCATAATCTCAGGTTATTTCAGACCACTGTTGGAATTCACTGGCAGATAAATTCATGTGGAATAAAAAAAAAATTAAGCTTCTGAGATGTGGGTCCCTATCTAGAGCACACACCAAAATAATAACTGTTGAGGTTGGAGAGATGCCTCAGTAGTTAAGAACACTGGCTGCTCTTCCAGAGGACCCTGATTGGATTCTCAGCATCCACGTGGCATCTCACAACTGTCTTTAACTCCAGTCTCAGGGGATCCAACACCCTCTTCTGGCCCCCAAGAGCACCAGGCATATACACTGTGCTCAGACATACAGGTAGGCAAATAAGCCATACCCATAAACATAAACAAGTGCATTAAAGATAGTAATCATAGTGAGGAGGATGGCAATGGTGGTGCTTCGTAGAGCTAGCTGCACTCTCCACTGGGTGAGAATCTTGATATATGTATGGCCCATTTCTCTCTATGGCGTATGTCGACAAGGTCATTCCAGTGACTTTGTCTCATTGTTAATGAGACTCTTGGGTCTCAATAGTAGCTCAGGCCAGCTTCCTTTTCTTGCCTCAGTTATCACTGCTCGAATCCTGATTTTTCTGCCTGCCAGACCACACACACCATTTAACCCCTTTATCTCTTCCCTTCTCAGTTCCAGGAGAACTGTCCCCTTACCTTACCTTTCCCCCTGGTCTTCTCTACGAGCAATGGTGCTTGTTTGAGGTTTCATGTCCTCACGGGACTTACAATCCATGGCCTGCTCTCTCACATTTGTAATACTTTCCAGTGCCCTCCTGGAGCTTGCAGATTTTCTTCTATTCATATTTTTTTTTTCAATTTTCAAACTCATCTGCTCTCTTGACAGACAGGTTGGTTTCCTCCCTGGTTTAGGGCTCACCAACTGTCTCTTCTTCCCAGTGTTAGGATTTACAAGTGTGTGTAACCACATCTGGCTGTTCACTTGGGATCCGGGGATTGAGCTCAGGTCTTCACGTTTACGTGCTTAGTACTGACTGATCCATCTCCATAGCCGCCTTCCATGGCTTTCTAAGTAATCCCGTAACTTAACTTGGGGATCATAAGAGAAAATGGCTTTTACTTGAACATCATTATTTCATCATGTAGCAGATCCTCTTCTGTAGTTCTGCTTATTGGGAGGTTGCGTTCACAGCCTCCACCTCACAATGTAGTCTCGGCAGGCCCATTTGCTGACAGAAAGCCTGATGCTTGCCAGGGACTAAGCACCCAGCACTCATACACTGGGATTTTGAGCTCAAGATCCAGGCCTGTTCTACATCTGCCTCTGCAGCCATCCACGGGCAAATGCTACTTCCAGGGTTCACTGCCCCTCACCCTCAATGGCCTTGCCTAACGGCCTGGATGCCCCCTCCACAACCTGGCAAAGGGAAATATTTGGTTTTCTCCAGGGATTTGGTTGGTTGGTTGGTTTTAAACTCTACTTCAGGCTTGGCCCTAGGAGAGCTGTCATTATAAACCCTTCCTCCCTGGCAGCCAGCTGAACGCTTTCGATTTATCGTTCACAACACGCACCTGCTTAGGACTACAGACTCCAAATCTATCCATCTGTCAAGAGTCCGGCAGCATCTTTCAGCACCCAGCCTCTGCCCCAGATATGGTTAAGAAAGAGATTGGACCCGGCTCATTTAGAGCCCTCTACCCTTCTGGCATGATTCAGCTCTTTTGTAGGTGAATGTATGCTGTTTACTGCTGATGTAAAACTCAAGGCAGGGGAGGCACCCATGGCTAGAGCTGAGACAGCAAAGTTCCTGGGTGCTTTCTCTACAAATGTTTACTGCAGACTACTTATCGACCACGTGGCATGGAATCCCCTTCCTCCCTTCCTCCGAGAGCTGTAAGAAGGAACCCTCGCTCTGCCATGAGGCATGAGCTCTCCCCATAGCCCACGTCATGCTGACCGTTCCTGATGTTAATAACTCTTCTGATAAATACCTTACTCAAAAGAACAATTCGTCTGTGTTCCTCTTGAGGCCAGACCTGAGACTTTTCACAGCCTGGCCTGACGACTCAGTCATAGCATCCGCCCAATGCTGACATTGCCCCTTCTTTGGGTACCAGGTGGTCCTTAATAGTTGAAGCAATGAGACCACTGTCAAACCCTCTCACCTTTGGGCTGCTTCTCCCTGACAAGCAGATGTAGCTTTCACCAGACAATCACCCCTGTCCTTGGCAGCATACCCAGGTATAAAGCAAGAGAAAAGGCGCAGAGCTCACCAGTGTTGGGCGTGGGCTCTGGCCAGCTTGTGTGGTCCAGTCCCATTGGGGCACTCTGGGAGAGCAGATGGCTTCTTCTAGGGAGATGCGGAGACTCTGGAGAGGTGACGGTTGTCTTCCTCCAGCACTGGGGTAGGAGGCAAGAGGCAGAAGGCAAATGAAGAGACAGACCACAGGCTATTTGTACCAATTCCTAACTTATCCAGTTCTTTCCTATGAGCAGACTCTACAACCAAACACATGATTCTAAGAGGGACTATTTATACTGAAACCTATGAGGGAGGTGACTCCTGGAGTCTGCATTGTGTGAGAACAGATCTGCATCTCTGCTGGGACAGGTTGCCTTTATCTATGTGGAATAAGAACTGTCGAGGCACTGCCGATACCACCCCTAAAAGCTCTGAAACAAAAACTGACAATTTTACTGATTGCATATTCTATGAGGGACACATTTAATAAAATGCAATCCATGGGGCTGGGAAGATGGCTCGCCTGTAAACCTGGTCTGACATAAGGAACACCCAGTCATGACCAGCGAGAAAAAAAATTATGTGGTTTGACCTTGTGGTTTGGAACTGGGTCAGTTTCCAGAATAAGACCAGAGTCCCAGGATAATGCTTGTGACATTGGCTGCCAACCAGACAGGATCTAGAACCACCTTGGAGACAAATCTCTGGGCATATCTGTGAAGGATTTTCTAGATTGGGGTCACTGAGTTGGGAAGAATCACCCTAAATGTAGGCAGTGCCATCTTCTGGTTTGGGGCCCCATTCTGAATCAGAAGGAGAAAGCAAGCTAAACATTGATCTCTCTCTGCTTCTTCACTGTGAGTATAATATGACCTTAAACTCCTGTTGCCATGAGTCCCCCTCCTCAAACTCTAAGCTGAAACAAAATCTTTTAAGTTGCTTTTATCAGGCATTGGGTCACAGCAGACCCAGAGAATAATAAAAAGCCCAGTGCCAAACACTGTCAAGACATGAATGGCGAACACTATGAAAATCAGTATGGCTGTTCCTCGGGAAGCTAGAAATAGATCTACCTCAAGCTCCATATATATCGCTCTTGGGCATCTACCCAAAGGGTGCTACATCCTACCACAGAGACCCTTGCTCATTCATGTTCATTGCTGCTCTCTTTGGAACAGCCAGAAATTGGAAATAGCCTAGATGCCCATCAATGGATAATGAAAGTGTAGTTTATTTACACAGTGGAATATTACTCCACTATTTAAAAAAATCACAAAATTCTCATGCAAATGTTCAGAATTTAAAAATCATCCCAAGTGAGGTAACCCAGACTCCTCCCCGCCCCCAGCCCCCTGCAAATGAATATGTTTGGGCTCTATTTTTTTTTTCTAATTATGGTTTCTGATTTTGAGTTTTTATGGTGTGTGTGTCCTCTGCTTTTCTTGTTCGTTTTTAGTTTGTTCCTTTTGTTTTATCTTTGTTTTTTTCTTTTAAAATGTATTTACATTTTATCTCAGGAGACAGAGAAACACACTGCATGGAGTCAGAAGGGTGGAGAGGATTTGAGAGGATGATGAGGGAGGAGAAACTATGATCAGGATATATTTATATTGTAAAATAACTTTATTTTCAATAAGAAATAAAAAGAACATAACACACACACACACACACACACACACACACACACACACGAAAAGTCATGGCTAAATCCCAGAGGGTATAAAACCATTGACACACAAACACAATATTCAGAGGAGTTCAAATAGGAAGGTCCAAGGGGCACTGTACACTAACAGCTTTGAAGATATATTGATTTATGATTTAACGTTCATGCGCACGTGCATGTGTGAATTTGTATGTCTGCAGAGTGCCTGAATGATCCAGAGGAGATCTTCAGATGTCCTAGAATGGGAGTTACAGATGGGGGTTCGAGTCCTAACATGGGTGCTGGGGACCAAACCTGGGTCCTCTGCAAGAACAGCCAGTGCTCTCAACCTCTGAGTCATGTCTCCAGCCCCTAAACAAGCAGCTTTGAAAACTAAAGACAGAAACCTGCAAGCAGCTAGAGGCTGACCAAGCAAGAAGCACCCCCGTGAAGGCAACCTTTGTCTGGAGGGCAGGCTAGCCAACGGCCTTTATAAATGAGCCTTGGAGTATGTCTCCGCTTCCTCCCCTGCTTGAAAATGGGCTCCCAGAGGGGATTTCATCTCCAGCATCAGCTCTGGACATCCCTTCATCTTTAGAGTACGGCACCACTTTCCAGACGTGTCTATCGGGATGAGCCAGAAGCCCCCTTGAGTCAATGAGTGCAAAGCTGAATTTCAATTATAATCCTGCCCCCACATCCCAGGTACAAGATGTCGTTGTCCCTTCAAGATCTGTTGAAGTTCTGAGGCCACCTTGCTGCTGTCAAGAACAGAGCTGTCAGGGGTGACTAGATCAGCAGAGTGAAGTCATCTTGGATGAATCCAGATCCCTCTGAGAAGTCAGCGGGAGAGCCACAGGACAATGCCATGAGGATTCAGCTACCCACAGCCCATAAGAGGACTCTCATGGGAGCCTAAGCACACTTACAGGCAACACCTTGCTCTCTATAGGGAGAGAGGGAAAAGCTCTTGGTGACAACTGCAGGCCACTCACATATGTTGCAGTGAGAACAGACTGGTGTTCAAAGGGAGAGCTAAAATTGCCAAACCTAGAACACCGAGGAAGGCTTGTAGTTGGATACGAGGTAACCAAGCTAAACACAGGAGAGGAGGGATGAGGTTCTGAGCCAGTGACATGAGGCTGGCTGGCCCACTGAAGCCCTTGAGGAACACATGGAAGGTACCACTGTCTGTCTTTTCTTTTCATGTCCACCAAAAAATGTTTCATGTCTGTTTGATACAATCATGGAGAACAAGAAAAAACTAGTATTTTCGAGGTAGGGTCTCTTCTTGTAGCACTGGCTGTCCTGAAACTCTGTGTAGAACAGACTGGCCTAAAAACCACAGAGATCCACCTGCCTCTGCCTCCCAAGTGCTGCGATTAAAGGTATGTGCCACTATACCTGGCTGAAAATAACCACAATTCCTTAGACATTATATAACTGGAGATTTCAGGGGAAGGGGATGGGATGCTTATCTGGAGCCATGCAGGGCTCCGGCCACCAGCACAGAGTTCAGTTCAGCATAGTAGTGAGGTAGTGACTAGTAGAAGACTTGGCCAGAGCAGGAGTCTTAATAACTTGGATTTAATGCAATGCATTTAGGTTTTGAAGTGACCCATGCTTGCTAAGAAGCAGGTGGTAAATATGCAGTGGGTCACGCTTCTTCATCTTCTCTGTCTTGAAGAATAAGAAAGACTAACAATCTGATTAGCTAGCCTTAATCCATTCATCCTTCTGCCTCAGCCTTCTGAGTCACTGGGATTACAAAACAAATGGGTTTCCCCATTCCTCCTGTTCCTTCCTAAAATCCAGACTCACAGTGACACCAGTCCTGAAGACACAGACTGACAGGTAGAGAAGACCTCAAAGGGAACAAGTATAGAATCCAAGACCAGAGAGGAAGACAGCATACAAAATTATATGTACATTCAAATATAGAATACCATGACATATCTATGTAAAACATGACTGGGACATGAGAGTTCCACACAACAGTGTTCCACACACAACAGTATGTCCCCTTACCCCCTTCCCATGTGCATTTTAGAGTAAGAATGGCAATATGAGGTAAAAGGAACAAGATATTATAAAATGTTTTAAATGATTACAAATGAGTCAAGGATTTGGGAGGCTGGGGAGACCAGGGATCCACCTTTCTCTCTCCCTTCCCCACTCACCTTTTCCTACCTAATCTATATGGCAGCCCAGAACTGAGAAGAGATACGCTTCCACACCCCTTCCCCTGGCACACACATCTGTAAACCTGCTAGTCATGATAATGCACACTGGAGTCTGTGAGGTAAAAGGGTGGAGAGAGCCTACAGCATCTTGCTCTCTTGAGCGGTTCTTACCCTGGCTCTCCCTGCCATTAACTGATGAGTGGCATTCAGTAAAATCTGGGCTAAACTGGTAATAACTAGATTAAAGATGCTGGCAACCAAAGCCACCTTGCCTTGTATTTCTTGATCAATCAGCATAGACTAGACCTGGGCCAGTGAGCCCCCAAAAGATTTCTCCATCTTCCTCCCCTGAGCCCTCTCCACAGCCTCCACTGCAGAGAATCCACTGCCAAGAACCTGCTGCTACAGCTGGGCAGTCACAATAAACCTTCAAGCCCTTTGCTCTCTCTCCTTTTTCTTCCTTGCTCCCTAACGAAGCAGTCTCCACCTGAGCATGGCTGAACCTGTTTCCTCAAGCCCACCCACACTGCTGCCAGGGCAGCTTTGTAGCAGCTAGGATCTAACTGTGGGCTCAGAAAAGAAAGAGGGTGGAGTCAAAAAACTTCCTTGGCTATTTTCTTCAGTTCCACTCCCTACCCCAGGAAGACTGTGTGTATGTGTGAGTGTGTGTGTATTTATATATTATACACATTATAAATATGTATATATTATATATTATACATGTATATAGATGAAGACTATATATACACATATGTTTATATATGAAGGCTATATATATGTGTGTGTGTGTGTGTGTGTGTGTGTGTGTATGATTCTGTTACTTTGGTGTATGACCTTCAAACCCTATACTTTCTCCAATGTGTTCTTCTAGTTTTATAGAATAAAGGCTTGGCCATGAAGCCATCCTCACTTTTAGTTTGATGATGAACAACATCTTATAGCAGGGATAGGATTTTTGAGCCCAAGGTATCTTATACATGTTTCATTCTGTTTCAGAATCCAGAGAAACTAAATGACCCTACTAAAACTATAACTCAGTACCGCTAAGAGTGAGAGGAACTAGAACCCAAACATTTTGACTCCTAAACCAGTGCTCTTCCCATTGTCCCATAATATTTTCAAAAGCAACATATTGGAAGACAGAAGGCATTCTTTTTTTTTTTCATGAATAATGTCCATTAAGCTTTACATCCCTCCATAACCAGGACAAACTGTTAGATGTAGTTGGCAGAGAAGGTTATGGTGGGCACCCTAGGCAAGCAAATCCCCCCTTCTCTCCTTTTTTTTTCCTGAAAAAAAAAATGTTTTCCTAATCCCTCATGACGTAAACATAAAGCACAGTGGCCCAAGAAACAGCACTCAGAAGCAGAGAACACATCTCCTTCATTCCAGTCTTGGAGGAAAAGAGGGCTCAGGGTACCCTGCAAGCTTGCTGGTGGCACACGAAGACTTTCTCTGGGGCAGATTCTATGGGCTGGGGATGTGCCCCCAGTCACCAGGTTCTTCTCTGGTGTCCTGTATTTGGCAGCTCCTCCTCCATGGCTTTGGCCATGATGCAGTCTCCCCGAGTCAGAGCACATTCACTCTTCATGGGGTCTTTTTCCTGAGGGAGTCGAAAGCCCCAGGCTTTTGTCCTAGGCCTGTAACACTTGCCTCCTCAGCTCTGGGGGAGGATACCTTCTGTCTCCTGTGAGGCCTGCTTCTCCTTGCTAGTCTCCTCTGCAGGGTTCCCTTGTTATTTCTAAGGCATGCAGGACCAGCTCTCTGGAGTTTAGGGTCCAGGAAGTCAGCTGAGAAGGGGAGGGGGACACGATGTGCTGCTGCCTCCACTCTTGTCAACTATGGTTGCTCTATCCCCGTTGTCTTTCCTCGTAGTCTTGCTTCGACTACAGCTAATGTCAACAGATCAGGATACCTTCTACCAAGACTATTTCTCCAAGGAGACCATTCCAGACCACCCCAGAGACAAGGCGCTGAATAATGACATAACCAAGAATGGCTGCTGCTGCTGCTGCTGCTGCTGCTGCTGCTGCTGCTGCTGCTGCTGC
>JADRCD010216950.1:0-40292 GCA_019843815.1 Montemys delectorum
ACACTCACAGGGAAGTGAAGTCTGTAAGCTCTAACTATCTCAAGTCCTAATGACTGTAAATCATTGACAGGAAGCCTGAATGTGTCCTGAAAGCAACATAGTAAGCTTGAAGACAGAGACTGAGGTTGTGGACCTGGGCCAGTGATCTACCGCCTAGCACATCCTGCCTCTCTTCCTGTGCTAAAGTCCTCTCTGCCCTCTTGGATGCTCCCCTCTCCGTTTTCCATAATGCATCCTTCTGCATCCCAGCCCAACCTGAAGGTGATGCTGAGTCCTTTATAACACTGACTTATGTCTCCTTCCCAACTCTTTCCTCTTGTTCAGAACCTGTACGTTCACTGTGTGCGTCTCTAATGTCATCTGTCGTAAATCCATTTCAGAGTGGAACACCAGAAGACAACCTTAAGAGCTTTTATTTCTCAGTTTGTGGTCACCCTGGTAGACCAGCTTGTGTTTGTTGTGAACCCCACCTGCACAGGAGGGATCTGAATGTCTTCTGACTCCCTTTGACCAGCCAGTGTTCTCTAACCAGCAGCAAACAACCTAGGTGAGGTCACTGAATAATGCATGCCCTTGATAATATTCACTGAGCATATGCCAGATAGGTGAGAATAAAACAATTTACAAGAAGAAAGACCTCAGCCTCCATGGAATTCTTGTTATACGATATAGAGGGGATACATAATACACTAAATAAAACCTATGGTAGTTGCATAGGAATAAGCAAAGAGAATGTAACAGGAAGTGAAGTGGAAGGGGTGGGGAGAGTACACCCTAGAACACAGGAGAGCTCTCAGCAGATGGTGACATGCACGAAAAGGCCTGAAGATGTTAAGGAACTGAGCCTGGAGAATCACTGAAAGGAAGCATTTCAGACAGAGGAGACAGCTGGTGCCAAAAGTCGTGACTTAGTAGGATGCCTGGCATGTCCAAAGATCACCAAGGACACCATGTGCTGTGGCAATTGCAACAGGCACAAGGGGTGAAGAGGCAGCTCTGGAGGTGTTCCAGAGATGAGGCCCACTTCCCAGGTACCACACCCACCCCCCACCCCCCCAGCTACCAACTCTCAGCCCTGTTAAGAGCCCTTTGTCCCTTGGGGAAGTTGTTGGTTGGTTGGTTTTTGATCAGTGACAGCATTTCCAGTTTAAAGTGGCATCCTGTGAAGTGCTTTCTAAGACCCTTCCCTGTGAAATACTAACAAAGAAAAAAAATGATAAAAATTTCAAAACAGATTTGAAAAATAAAACTATCATCAGCCAAGCATTTTCATACTCCAGGGACCAACTTGAAGTTTTATGGATCATTGCCACAGCTGGCTCTTTGCATTAAGGGCTTGATTTCCCTCCACTCCGTAGAGTCACCTCCAGCCTTAATTTTCAACCATCAAATCACCGGCCACCATCCATCCTACTGCCCATGAGTGACTTTCTGAACCCCTGGGAAATGAGCCAAGATCTCCCACTCTCCCAGTCCCCTTTGGGGACTTCCTATGTCACATAAGGACTTCATGGTCACTGGATTACCTAGTTAGCATGTCAGTTTGGGGCAGAAGAGGTGTGAAGACCGAGTAAAATTGTCGTTTTCCCACTGTTTCATCTGATAGAGAATGAGTGTCTGGATGGAGTTGTAGGATGTTTTCAAGAGGAGAGTAGACCTTCCTGGGTAGAAGTACTACAGAATTAAGAGTGTTTACTGGCTGTAACAACATAGCCTGCCACAACCCATTATGCCATGAAATGCCTCCCCTGTGGGTCCAAGCCCTGGAGCCTGGTCCTTCCAGGCCCCTTGTTGGGATGGGACCACACTTGAACCCTGAGTGACTTCCCAGTCTATTACCAGAGTCCAGAAATACCTCCTGGGGCTGTTGACTTCCCCAAGGAAAGGTCTATCTGTTAGCTATTATCACACTAATACTATGAGATAACTTACCCCAGCACCCTCAGGTCACAGCTGGAAGCATTTCTTTGTCTTGCCTATGTCTGTCTTCAGGTTTGGCTCGAGATTCTCATGGGTTCAGATCTATTCCCATTTTTTCCATCCTCAACTTGAGCCATCAGCTAAAACACATACTTCTCATGGTTCCAGGAAGCTGAAACCAAGTGCACAGAAAACAAGTGCACCCATTATTAGCTACTGCTGCCTGCCTCAGGAAAGAGGCCTTAAGTCCTATCAAATATGTGTCCATTCCCTTAGCCAAAACAAGTCATATGGCCAACCTAACAATCAATGGGACAGAAAAGTACACTCTCATCCAAGGGAAGAGGCCCACGAGTGAATAGTTGATGAGCAATTCTCTAGTATATCACAAGGAACCAACTCTCTTGGCAAATATAGCTCTCTGTGCCTTACTCTTTCTTACTCTGTCCTGTGTCCAGGAGCCCTGGGTGCAATTAAACAGAAGCCCAGAGATACCCTGTGGAATCTGGACCCACTTCTGATGATGGCTGCCCTGCTTCCAGCAAGCAAAAGTGGGACTAAGCAGGGGCGGATAATACAGGCCAGATAGTACGGCAGGACCCATCCACATGTGGGAGGTGGCAAAGTCACACCCAGAGGGTAACTATGACCCTAACAGGGAGTCACAGGGTCACATCTGATTCTCTAACCCTCTCTTCAATCTAATGAATGCTCGGGGCCAGGTTTCTTGACAGTGACTCTAGGCCTCCTCCTTGGCTAGCCTTTCAATTCAGCCTCCTAGGAAATAACTACACACACACACACACACACACACACACACACACACACCCTCAGCCCTTCCAGACTCCTCTCCCTCTTCTAAGGCTAGCCAGGCATGATCATCACCATGCAACTGCCTTCTTTTACTACAGTGATCCTGTGTCACAGCAGAACTCCAATATCAGTCATTCAGAAATAAGACTGCTGTAGTCAGCAGGTCTCTTCTGAGGTGGCTCTTCTGACCTTGGCTAGGTTTATGTGTCTCATGGCTGGCTGGCTGTTCAGGGACATAGACCAAGCCTGGATAGTCTCCAGTAAGACTAGAGTGACTTGGCTCTGTTCCACTTGCAGCCTAACGCAAGCATGTTGTCACGGTGACTGCGGAAGTGCAGGAGCATAAGTAGAACATGCAAGGATAGTTGGGAGCATGTTCATATCCACTTCATTCTCTTGTGTGAAGTTGAATGGCCAAACATGGATTCATTTGTGAGAGCCTGATTTTAAAAAAAAAAAAAAAAAAAAAGCCATTCAAGGTAAACAACAGAAATTTATTTCCTTACAATTCACAGGGCAGAAACTCAAGCTCCATAAATCTAAGATCTTGTTGGGTCATTGTCCTCTGAAGACCTCTCTCCTTGGTTACACATGGGCATTATTCCTGTATCTCCAGCCATCTTTTCTGTGTTTGTTTCCATCCTAATATCTGTTGCTGAATTGGAGGTCTATTCTAATGACCTTCTTTTAAATTAATTACCTCTTTAAAGAGTCTGGTTCCAAGTCGGTCCCATTCTAAGGTGTAGGTGTTACAACTTTAATGAATTGGGGCTAGGGACACAACTCAACATCTAACAACCTCCCGAGTGATAGCAGATACAGTCGGAGTGTGCAGAGAATGTTGCTTCTGCTGTTCACCTACAACACGAGACAACTCTCTGTAGATCAGGCTGGCCTCAAACCCACAAAGACCCACCTGCCTCTGCCTCCCAGGGGCTGGGACTAAAGTCATACACCACCACACCTGGCTGAGGCTGATGTTCTTAACCAAACAGCGATCAGAGTCAAACCCTGTTGAAAACCTACTCACTACACGGGTGTAGTGGTCCTTGCCTGTAATCCCAGAACTCAGGAGGCAGGGGGATCCTGAGGTCCTGGGCAGCCTGAACCACGGAATGAGACTCTGCCTTACAGAAGTCTGTCTTCCCTTAGTGAAGTCTGAGAGGAGAGCAACTGCCTAGCATGTGCCAGGCTCTGGGGTTGAGCCCTGTCACTGAGTGGGAGGGAGGGTGGTGGAAACTGGCAAAGCCCAGCCAATAGGGAGAAAATGAACAAGCCTAAAGCACAAAAGCAACAAAAGCGAACTCAAGAGAGAATCTATGTGAACTATGTACAGAAATCCCACAGAAAAACCTGTTATCAGCTAATTTTAAAAACAAATTTAAAATATTTTTAAAACACCTATTTAAAAAATACCAAAGTCAACCAAAAAAAAAAGAGAGAGAGAGAGAATGTCACAACCAACTTTAAATACTAAATATTAAGACCAATATGAGAAGGTTGGGCTGGACAGATGGCTCAGCACTTAGGAGAACTTGCTTAGTGCTTGTGACTCCAGCACCTACATCCAGAGGTTCACAGGTTCTCTAACTCCTGCTCCAAAGGACACAGGCTCTCTCCCGGACTCTAGAGGCAGGCACACACACACACACACACACACACACACACACACACACACACGAAAGCATAAATTTACACACAAAAAGTAAAAATATCTGAAATTTGGTTTTCATCCAAAAAAGTACAGATTCTCTTAGATGAAGTTATCCCACTTGAACTGACCATGTCCACTCACCCAGCAAAAGCCAGACTCTAGAGGCGCACACACATACACACACACACACACACACACACACACACACACACACACACACACACGAAAGCATAAATCTACACACAAAAAGTAAAAATATCTGAAATTTGGTTTTCATCAAAAAAAAGTACAGATTCTCTTAGATGAAGTTATCCCACTTGGACTGACCATGTCCACTCACCCAGCAAAAGCCATAGACCATCTAACAAAGCCCTCGGCACCAAGCCTGAAAAGCCCCCTGTGAGTTGTTGGCCAGAGGACTGAAGAGAATGCCAAAACAACACAGGCTAGTGCTGTTGCCAATGTTCTTCCCAGAGGCTGATGGGTAAGTCCCTGTGGATGGAGACATCACATACTTCAGACACAGAACTTGGAGGATCCGAGCTGGATCTGACCCTAGAGACTCCTCCCTGAGGGTTAGCACCCCTAGTACTGGAAGGCGCTGTGCAAGATGCCACGGGAAGGAAACAACCAATGGTCTTAGCTATGAGGCTTGTGAACCGCATCAATGACCAGCATCGCACGATAACTGCATTCTAAAAGTGCACCCTTAAACCCACCAGTAAATGTAGCTCTCATCCATCATCAAATCCTTGCGACATTCAGAGATCATTACAGAAAAATACAACTGGCCATCATGCAAGAGCTCAATGGATCATGGGAGCCTACATGTGCAGCACAACCCCTCCACCTAAGGTTTTAAGAGCCAGAGGACCAGGAAGTGGCTGTAAGGATGGGTCTCTCACACATTACCGGGAAGTTTCAGCCACGGTGCTTCAACAGTATGGCTGCCTAAGCAAGGCTCAAACAAGCACAGTACCAACAGAGGTACTAATGTGGTAGGGAGATGTCTCACTGGGCCCCACCTCTTTGTAGACAAAGAACTACAGGTAACCAAGGAGTGCTGAAAACTGGAGAAACGATCTTCCTGAACGATGAGCCCCTGACTGGTGATCCAAACCTGAAACCATATGCACACAAGCAATCCTGAGCAGGCTGAGTAGGTGTATGTTATGTTCTTACACACACACACACACATACACACACACACACACACACACACACACACACACACACACAAACACACACCAATGAAAAAGAAGCCATGAATTAGAGAGAGAAAGGAAAGTAGTTCTATGAGAGGGGTTTGGAGGAAGGAAAGGGAAGGGGAGACATTAAACAATTATATTCCGATTTTTAAAAATAAAAATGCTAAAAGGAAAATAAATGGCAAAACACTTTTGAAAGGCTTTTTGAAATGGAGTCAAAAAACCATCAATGTGGAAGACCTATTTAGGACTTAGTTGCTGGCTATGAACTCTAGTCATCTTTGCTGCTGGACCACAGGCTCCGTTATTGTGCCCAGAGGCTCAAGATGCTCATCAAAAGGTTATCACGCTCTTGTGTGATTGGCCTTTCCCTTCTGTTTAATCTTCTTCTGTCTTCTGTCCTTTCCTTTCATATCTTGTTTCGTCCACATTGGCCTTGTCCCTTCTCAACACTCAGGATCTCACCAACGATCTCCATTTCTCCCCCCCCCCCCCCCCCCCCCGTGTTCTGCTGAACTCCTGCCTTCCAAATTGCAAGTCCTACTCTCCTAGTCATTTTCACTTAGAAAAGAAAGTACATAATATTAACAGAATGTTAACCCTTAACAAAATTTAAACAGTATTCAGATATAGTCCAAAAAAAACCACAATACTCTAGGCATTGCCACTTTTACAGGTAAACTCTGTAAGTCTTCAGGAAATAGATAGTCAACATTTTATATGTAATTTCCCAACATTTAAAGAAAGGACAAAAAAGATATTTTTTTTTAAAGAGACAAAAAAGTTTCTGAAGAAACATTTGCAAACAAAATTTTGCAGCAATAAAATGTATCCTGGTCATTACACTAGAACACAGTATTATTAGGCCTACTTTGTAACCAGCATTTTAAGGCAAAAACCTCCTCACCTGCTGCTCCCGAAGGCTTGGCCACCCATCCCAATAGCCAACCCAAGAGTTGAGTAGCAGGGACAAGCTGCAAGTGATCTTGTAACTTTAATCAACCCCTGCTGGGCAGAAGAGAGAGGAGTGTCAGGTGACCCAAGTTCCTCTTCAGGTGCAGACATGAGCTTTAAGTTTAGATAAAGTAGGGCGAGGGAAGAAAGGGCTTAGAGAAGTCCTTAGGGTGTGGTCAACCGATCATTGTCTTTGTTCTGGCTGTCAAGGACCCCAAAGAAGTCCTTATTGCTAGAGGCAGCAAGTGAAAATGATTGCAAGAGCTCCAGGGTGCAGCCTGCTATCAGGAATCAGAGCCCTTCTCTGGAGGGTTGTCTGTCTCATGAGGGTCTGCTGTTCCTAGAATCCAAGGTGACTTTGGGTTTAGGACACCCAGAGACTTTATGTGCCTTTGGGGGAATAATGAACAGGTAATGTGAAGAGCCGACAGAGACCTCCCGGTTGTCTTCATGAGGGAACTGAGCTAGGTTAAGTTGCTTGATAAACACCCCTGCAATGGTCGACATTGCTAGCAAGCAGGTGACTGAAAATAAAGGTAACTGGGGCAAAACAAAGGTCTTCCTGCTGTTTTTAGGCCCTTATAGACCAACTGAGAAACTGGGACAGCAAATGGGTCAGCAGGTGCTTGTCTCTCATACTCTGGGTTTGATCCCCAGAAGTCACATAAAGATGGAAAGAAGACATTAACTACATAAAGTTGGTCTCTGATCTCCACCCACGCACCAGGGCACATATGGATATGCATACACGCACATACACTGTTCTAGAAATAGTATACCTTCCAGTAAGGAATCACTCCACTTAGGGAAGAAGGAAGCTCTTTACATAAGCACCTAGTCAACAGGTGCTAACGCCAAAGTAAGAGCCGACCCCACCCCCACCCGGCTAATTTCTTCCACTTATAGCTAAACTAGGAACTCCAGAGAGAAGCATTTTAACCTTGGACATGATTTACATGACCAAAGCACTGGAGGATACCCGGATTCCAGGGGTGCTGTAACAAAGCCTGAGTAGTTCCAACAAGACCCTCCAGACCTCAGGGCTCTGTGCTGCCAGCCCATTTAACAGTTATTGGGGGACTATTGATTAGAAAGGGGCAACAAGGGCATCAGCCCTAGACCAACCGTAGAACCGCCCTGCACTCTGCAAGCTACACGTTCAAAGAAAGACAACGGGTTGTTACAGAAAACACAGAAACAGAGGGGTGAGCGAGGAGAATAAGGGGGAGTGAGAACAACCAAGTCACATGCATTAGGAGAATGTCACAGTGAAACTCGTTATGTTGTACAATTAATAAATGCTGATGGTGTGCAAAAACTTCTGAAAAGAAGCTGTGTGTGCAGGGATCGATTGGCTGATTAGAATTTCAGTGCTGTGGAGAGATTGGAATATTACAAATCCAAAAGGCCAGTTATTTTGGGCTAGTTCTAGCTCTCTAGAACAGCCATTCTTTACCCACTTCTGTGTGTAAACTAACATCCTGTTACTGATTCGGGAAGCCCTGCTAATTAAGGTCGAAGTCCAAATTAAGGTCATGACCAAAGAGCTTCTCTGAGCTTAGCATATAATGGAAGACTCCCTTTACCAACAGGGCTTCCCCTTCTCTGACCTTGTTTGGGGAGTCTGAACCCCCACACCCTTTACCTGGGAAAGGTCGAGTAGTCCTCGGCAGACCGATGTGAGTTCAACTTCCTCTTTTCCCATTCCTCTTTTCCGGATGGTAAGAAGCTGCCCAGCAAGTACCTAGAATTTCTGGAATGCCTTTCCATACAAATGAGGCATTCACAGAACTTTAAACTCTAGCCGATGATTTTCATTTACCCTGACAACCCCTTCCCACTCTCCAAGGCCCATATATACCTTACCTAGTTCACCCTGAATAAAAGTGTATGTGGACAAGCCCATCCTGAATAAAAAAAAAAAAAAAGCACGCACACAAGCTAATATCATCGAAGAGAGCCGTTTGATCGAAGGTTGCTAGAGAAGACCTTCATCTGAAAAAGCTGTAACACTACGATCATCAGCGAAGGCCTTCTCTCTCCCCCACACCCTGACATTCACTCCCAGCTGTACCAGGATCCCCATAGAACCCCACCTGTTTCAGACTCTGCTTCGTCCTTCTAGCCTGGTGTATAGCAGCCTCTAGACACCCTGCGAGGAAGGAAGTGAAAACTAAGGAATCACAGCTGGATCCCAAAATGCATACCACTGACTAATAAGATCCTTTTAGAAACTATTAACTTAGCAGATCACTAGCTTCCTCCAACATGAAAGTTAAGAATGTCATCAGATAGCATCTTGGGCCTATAGAAAAGCCCCCCCCCCCCCATTTTGCTGTAACTGCTTCTCTGATGTACTCACCAGTGTATTTTAATCTTGCCTTAATTTATTACTCTCTTTGCTCTGTAAAACTATAAAAACTTCCTGAAACTGCTTCCACTTTGGAACATGGAATTTGGGACAACCCAGCCATGTCACTCAAAATGACTCTAGAACAAACTATCTCTTGTTCCCTATGAGGCGAATGCTTTGTCTGCATGATAGATAAAGGAATCTTTAAAAGCACTGTTTCTTTTTTTTTTTTTTTTAAGATTTTTATTTATTTATTTTATGTGTATGAGTACACTGTAGCTGTACAGATGGCCATGAGCCATCATGTGGCTGCTGGGGATTGAACTCAGGATGGCCCCGCTCTCTCTGGCCAATTTGCTCTGGCCCTGCTTGCTCCCGCCCCAGCTCTCTCCAGTGTAATACACTGTAGCTGTCTTCAGACGCACCAGAAGAGGGCATCAGATCTCATTATGGATGGTTGTGAGCCACCATGTGGTTGCTGGGATCCAAACTCAGGACCTTCGGAAGAGCAGTCAGTGCTCTTACCCGCTGAGCCATCTCGCCAGCCCAAAAGCACTGTTTCTTAAGCTGGGCATAATGGCTCATGGCTTCAGTCCTGGCACTGAGGAGGCAGAGGCAGGCCTCTCAGTCTGAGAATAGCCTGGTCTACATAGTGAGTTCCAGGTTTTGAGAGAGAGAGAGAGAGAGAGAGAGAGAGAGAGAGAGAGAGAGAGAGAAGAGAAAAGTCTAAGATTCAGGTTGGAGGAGGAACCTAAGACTTCGCGTTTCTAGCAGAGCCAGGAGATGCCAAAACTGTGCTTCTAAGGACCCAGATGGAGGCAGAAATAGAAGAGGAAAATACAAGATGTTTTAAGTAACCCTCATAGAATACAAGCAAGAATCAGAGGAGAGAGGAGGAAGAGAGGGATGGAGAGGAGGGGAGCCACTACACCTTGAACTTCTAAAGCTAAGCCTACTCATACCAGGTCACTCATCAGTTCTTCACCTAGATACACACTCAATAGAAATATAATTATATTCATGAGTATATTCATGAGTAAAATGTCCACAGCCACTCTAGTCTAACAACTAAATACTTGAAATTGATCTAATGTCTCATGCATCACCAGAGTGCATACATAAGTCATAGCCCATCACAAAACAGACTGTGATCTGCAGTCAGGACAAATAATCGCTACACAGGACCAGCTAGATGAAGCACATTATAAGCTAAAGTTAATGTTGTCACCTTGACAAGATCTAGGATCACCTGGAAGATGGGCCTCGGAGCATGTCTGTGGGGCCCAACTTGCTTACAGTATTGATACGGGAAGACCCATCTTAATTGTGGGTGGATCTGGCATGCATGCATTGATCCATCACTCACCTCAAGGTTATACTTCCTTGGCTTCCCCTCTGTCTCGGACTATACCCCTGAATAAATCCCTATCCCCTTAAACTTTTGTCTGTGTAGTTTACTACAGAAACAGGAAAGGAACTAGGAATGGAAGTTGCTACAAAGAATTGGGGGTTAGGGGGTCAATGTAGAAAAAGCCTGACTGTGGGGTAGCCTTTGCTGCTGTGTTATGGCAGGACTGGGGAAGAGTTTGGCATTTTGGATTAGAAAAACCACTGAATGCTGAAGGTAGGGCTTAATGGCCCCTCTGGTGGGAGCTCAGAAAGCAAGGATGCTGGAAAGAAAGGTGGAAAATGGAGGCCTGACTTGAGGTGATAGGGAGCCTACTGGGAGCTGAGATAGGGGCTATGGACTACCCCCACTTTCCTGCAACCTGTAAGAGATCATGGGCCTGAACTTCCTCAGAGCCCCCACCATGCTGTCTATAGCATTAATTACTCTTTTAATAGCCCCCCCCCCCTCAAATTTGGCTCATGTCCCAAGCCTTCCAATTAGGAGCCCCAGATGCAAGACACAGAACTTAGGATTTGCTGTTTACCACGGGAGATTTTGGTTTGCTTTTAGTGTGATTGTTTTTGCCCTGATTCTTGGAATATGAATGTTTACTTGGTACCATTATATGTTGGGAATAAGCTGCTTTGTACTTTATAAGAGCTGACAGTTAAGAACTTTGGACCTTATAGCATCAAAACTATTAATGACCATGAGGACTTTAAAGTTGGGCTCCAGTCATTCCATATTATAAGAATGTTATGAGTCCATTGAGGCAGCTAACCCTGAAGGCAGACGGCTGGAGCCTAAAGGTGATGTTTTGAGCCCAGCATGGTAACAAACACTCAACATGCAGAGGCAGGCAGATCTCTGAGTTCTAGACCAGCCTGGTCTACAAAGTGAGTTCTAGGACAGCCAGGGCTACACAGAGGAACTCTGTCTTGAAAAGTTGAAGGAAAACAAAAAAGAAGAAAAAAGAAAGAAGTGATGTTTTGATGTCCAGTTAAGGAGTAGAGCTATAACAGTATCAAATGTCACCTTGATGACGTCTACAGTCACCTGGGATGTGGAACATTTGCTGGGCAAATGGGGGACTGTCTTTTTTATATTAATTGAAGTTGGGAGACTCATCTTAATCATAGGTGGGACCAACACTTTCCCCCTTACACTTGCTTTTGTCAGGGTATTTTATTGCAGCAACAGGAAAAGAAATTAAGACATTGTGTTTACATTAAATACAGAAATGAGAAAATCTGGGGTCACAGAGATGCTCAGTGGTTAGGAGCACCAGTTGCTCTCAAAGAAGGCCCAGGTTCACTTCCTAGTACATGCATGTACTCATGGCCAGCCATCTGTAACCTCCCTCCCCTCTCCTAGCCATTGTGAGCACCAATCACACACATAATGCACAGACATACATGCAGGCAAAAGACCAATACATATAAAATAAAACTAAAAATATTTTTCAATATTTTTTTAAGGAAATGAGCAAAGTTTAAACTAAGATGTCAAGTGCCTTGAGAGTAGCAACTCTTTGGTCTGATTAGGATCTAAAAATGTCCCCCAAAGATATGATATGCGAGATTACACAGTCCCTCCCTCCTTGCCCCACTCTGTCCCCTCTCCCCTCCCTCTCCCTCCCTCCCTCTCCCTCCCTCCCTCCCTCCCTGTCACTCCTCTTCTTTCTCTCTCCCTTCAAACACGTCCTGCCATGGTGTCTCACCTAAAGCAGTGCATCTGCAGTGCCCTGAACTGCAACACCCTAGACTGGGAGTCAAAATGAACCTTTCTGCTTTATGAGTCAATTGACTGAGATATTTTGTCACAGTAGCAGAAAGCTGCTGAATACATTAACCTTACGGAAGTGTTCATAGCAGTCAGCAAGTTGTTAAGGGCAAAGGCTCATAGTTTCAGCTATTCCTCCAGTTGGTTTTAGGTAACAAGTAAAGTCATGTTTGGCAAGTCAATGTCTAATAATTGGTCTTTTCTACATTATTCTACTTCAAAACCACTACAAACTGCATATACAATACACAGATCATGTGTGTTGTGCTTTAAAATTTTGAACTTCATTGTGTAATATCAAGAAACAAAAGTGGGTTTTGTGCCTCTCCTAGTCATTAACCTTACTATTAGATATTGATTATCTAATGGCTTACTTAAAGCACTGCTTGTACTGCCTATTTGCCAAGCATAGGTTCACTTGTTACCTGGAACAGAGTGACCTGGAGGAAAAGCTGAGACAATGAGCTGTTGTCCCAAACAGTTCTGTAAAATCTTGCTTGCTTACCAGCCTGCCTTATATTTAGAATATAAAATGAGAGTGCAAACTGAGCCTGGCATCAAAGCCTTTCAGGATCTTTCCTGGCTTCGGTCCACCAGTGACAACTCATCTCTTCCACTCACTGGTGTCAGAGTGTTTATTCCAGAAAGATTCCCACAACAGCCCAAATGAGAATGTCCCTGTATGCTCAGATGTCTGAACTAAGTCCCCAGGTAGTGGTGCTGTTTGTGGAAGTCAGGATGCTGCACCCTGCTGGAGGATGCACGTCACTGCAGGCAGCTTTGAGAGGTTCCAGTTCCCTCTCCACTTCCTGCTTGTGGTTGAGGATGTGCAGCTCCCTGCTCCAGCAGCTCGCCTGCTGCTGCCATTCCTCCTCACTGAGGTGGTGATGCGCTCATCCCTTTGGACCCATAAGCCAAGATAAACCCTCCTATAAGTTGTCATTGGTCATGATGTTTTATCACAGCAAGAGAAAATAACTAATACACAACTACAATCCAGTAGATATGTTTACTTTTTATATAAGTTATGTATGAAACCTCATTTTGTCCCCATGATGTAGCCAGATCTAACGGGCCACAATAAGTATATGGAGTGCTGTTCCTCATAGCTATGTTACTTCCAGCAACACAGAGCTGCACTGTGTGCGGGGCTCTGACATCAGCTTAAGGAGTAAACTGAAGTCACACTTCTGATTTACCGATTTAGTAAATGTATTTCCTGAAGCATAACTAAAGTTTCTCAGCTCAGAGTCAGGCATAATAAGTGAAATATTTAAACATCTACTTGATAAACAACAACAACAAAAAAAAATGAGTGATTCAATAAATGAACAATAACAACAAAAAGCCCCCATGCTGGGGACCAACAGTACCTCCTTTTACTATTAAGGAAGAGTTAATGGTGATGTAGGAAGAGATACAATGTTATTATTCATTGTTCAGTGTTTATTAAACAGGGTCCTGTGATGGCTTGAATTCATTCTCTGGAATTCAGAAAAGAAATTGAGAGCAATGCAGCAAGTGCTGTGTTCTCATATGGCCAGAAGGTGGTGCCAGAGGTCATGGTTTGGTCCATGGCTTGTCCTTTCTTCTGGGCCTGCCTTGTGAGACAGGGAACCCATTTGGCCCTTGTGTGTCTTTGCAATTGGAAAATCCCCACCACCAACTGCTGGTGTGAGCACGGTAGGATTGAGAAAGTACCAGTGCAGACAACAGCATGTGAAACTTCCCTGTGGAGAGGCACAAAGGGCAATGACAGAAGCAGACAGCAGCTGGAAAGTTGGGGGGGGGGGGGAAGGTCCCTGCCTTAGAGGGTAGGGTACATGGGTCACCAAAGCAGGGTAGGGGTCAACCTTGTGTCCTGAGGGAATTGCCACAGGAGGCTGGAGAGCTTTCTGTGTGGGTGAGGAAGTGATCTATCAGCTTTTACGAGTCTGAGGCGGAAGGATCTATTGCCTGGAGACAGCAAAGAGAAATAAGAGTTGTGGGAAGGAGAGGAATGTCAGGAGCCTAAGGGGAGACGCCAAGGGTGCATCTCCAGGTTCACATCAGTTTGGCACGGTGTCTTCCTTCCCTTACCATTCTGTAAACCTTTACTGTTAACCTGCCTTTACACTGGGCACTATTTTGGATGCACCAGATACTCAGCAGTGACCATGCAACTTTCAGGGTCATGAGATGGATGGACAGGCAACTGCATAAACACCAAATAACAAAGGGGAGGGAAGAAAGGCTGTGAGGGGAGGGGGCACAGAGTGGGGTAAGTGGGGTAACTGTGGAAAAAGAACAGTATGCCCAGAAAAGTGTCTGATTAGAACCCTAACAGCAGCAAAGTGGGGAGGGGGTTCCTGACATGAAAGAGCAGCCAGGTCTGAGGAAAGAGAGGGAGTTCTGTTATAGAAGACACTGACACATATTCTTAAAGACTCACTGCCCTGTGGCCAGCAATAAATTCATCACACAATTGGGGTATCCTTCCATAGACTTCATCTTCATTCCACACAGCCTGCCTGCCTGCCATCCAACCAAGCTCCAAGAAAGGCAAATAGGTAGAACCAGACCCACCCTAAGCAAGTGTGCACTGGGCAGGGAAAAGTTCGCGCATTCCAGGGGGACTCTCACTAAACAGGCACAAACAGAAGGGGTAAAGGGATGTCTCCCCAGTAAACCTAAGCACCTTCCCTTTTATAGGAGCACAGTCATAACTCCTCGCACCAGCCCCCAGTCAGAGATGTGAGCAAACAAACATACACAGAGGCTTTGAACTGAGGAGAGAAGCGAAGCAGCGAGGGAAGGGTCACTTCTTTTATTATCCCAAAATGCAAAGTATTGAAGGCACTTGCAATAACATGGAGAGAGGAGGAAAGCAGGAAGCAGAATCCCACCTGGTCATTACCCAGCCTGGAAAAAAAGAAAAGCTATAGGGCCAGGTCTGACGTCAGCCCAGCATCCACTACAGAAGGTAAAATTCCATTCTACAGACAATTAGGAAATTGAGAGCACAGGGGCAGGGGACGAGGACCAGCAGTCACGAGTTAGTGGTCCTTCAAGGAACACATTTGGCAGTGAGGGCACCTTTCAGGGCCCCTGCTGGAAGAGGTCTCGGTACATCTCGATGAGACGGGCGGCCTCTCGCTGGCCAGAGAGCAGAGCACCGTGGGTGGTGGAGTAGTACTTGCGGTGTGTGGCCTCCCCGGAAAACAGCACCTGCATGGGCTAAGTGGGAGGAAGGGGAAGTGAGCATGGAGAAGCAGCAGAGCAGCGGGCCCGTCAGCCCCGGAACCCCTACTCCTACAAGGCAGACATGAGTGGACAGGACGCAGGCACTGCTGTTTCCATGGGGTGAAGGGTCACCCACCCACCTGGCCACCTTCCCTTCCTTCCCTTCCCCATACACCCATGCCTCAGTTCCTTCTGTCCCAAGGCTGTTAGAAGTCCTGGCTCTACAGTCCCCGAGGATCCATTCACCTCTTAGCAATAGTCTAACCCTCCTCAGCCTTTACTTTCTCATCAGCCAAAGAGATTTACACCACCTGCTTCTGAGGCCAGCTGCAAAGATTCAGTGAAAACTATACATGTAAGCACTTAGAATCTGGAAGAATGTAAACAAAGTTAGGTGGTAATTTAACAAACCTTTATGGAGCCCCTACTAGGGTCCAGGGATTGTTCTGGGCACTTGGATGATAAAAGGTGACCAGGCTGCTGCTTTGTGGAGCTTCCATGCTGGTGGGGAAGCCAGACACGAAACCCAGTTACTACACAGTGTCGTATGTGATGATGGGTGTTTGGGAGAGGTGCTTGAAAGCCCAGAAAAGAGGTTCAATGTCTGGGAAATCCCACAAGCTGCCCAGAGAACAGGACCTTTGCACTGCTTCTTAAAGGATGCTGGGTGAGTCAACGGGCAAAGGGAATTCAGCCAGAGGGGAAGGTCAGCACACTGAAGACAGTGAAACTCTAGTCTAGCCAGTAGCACTCAATCTCAAGAAAGCTGGTGTCCCGGTGTATCCAAGGTTGGTTCAGTTTCTTGCATATCACACTGGTGCGTGGGCTTTCTTCAAGAACGCAGTGTTGAATCCACCAAGTCTACACTAAGAACATACATCCCTAACCAGCTGCCTGGTAAGCTGTGCCTACCAATAAAGGGGCTGGGAAAGAGGATGTGCTGGGGCTCAGCACAGGCCGCCCACTCCCACGCTCACCCTCTACTCTCCTTCCTTTTTAGTCAAGCCTTAGTTCTTTTGGTGTTTGTTTGTTTGTTTGTTTGTTTGTTTTGAGACAGGGTCTCAAAATACGTATCCTGCCTGGCCTGGAACTCACAGAGATCCACCTGCCTCTACAGCTTGAGTGCTGGGATTAAAACTGTACACCACCACTCTCAGCTCAAGTCCTAGTTTTAAACTGGTTCCAAAGTTATTCAAAGTAATAAAAATGACATGGCTCAGCCTCTCTGTCCGCAATGTGTAATCATGTGACTGAATTCTAGCCAATGAGCTCCAGGTGTACTGCTGTCTCAGCTCCAGGGAATTTCCTCTCTGGTCCATGTAGCTTTTCCCTGCTATTGCTGAAGACATAAGCACCACTGTTCTCACTGCCCTCTTAGACCACAAGTCACTACTGACCATGGAGGCTGGAGCTAAGGAGATGTGCTGCCCTCATCCCCCACCTCAGATTCTTGTCAATCGTTTCTGCTTTGCTTTGCTTCTGTCACACAGGGGAGCTCCTTGGAAGGAAGATGCCCTCTCTAAGCACAGCTAGACAGATACCTTCATTGACAGAAATCTCCTTCATCAATAACTCCAAAAAAATTACTTTAAATAGAATTGTTACATTTTAACATTTAATGTATGCTCACAGTTAGTGAACAAAATTTACTATGGGAGCATATTTCTGTCCGTTTTTAACACTGTGTGGGAGTGCCATCATGTTCATACAGAAATCAGGACAGCTAGCAGGAATCAATAATTCTCTCCTCCTATCTTTTGCATGGGTCCTAGGGATTGAACCCAGGTCAGTTATCAGGGTTGGCAGTGAGCCTCCTTACCCACCAAGCCATCAGGGTTGGCAGTGAGCTCCCTTACCCACCAAGCCATCAGGGTTGGCAGTGAGCTCCCTTACCCACCAAGCCACCTTTTTTTGTTTTGTTTTGTGTTTGTTTTGTGTTTTGTTTTTTGTTTTTTGAGACAGAGTTTCTCTGTGTAGCCCTGGCTATCCTGGAACTCACTCTGTAGACCAGGCTGGCCTCGAACTCAGAAATCCGCCTGCCTCTGCCTCCCAAGTGCCGGGATTAAAGGCATGTGCCACCACTGCCTGGTTCCCACCAAGCCATCTTGTTGGCCTCAGATTTCTTTTAGTCTTAGAGTACAGTTGGTCTAATTTGGGGAAGGGCAGTATTCTCAAGTTTTTCTTTGCCTTAAGACAGTGTCTATATATCTCAGGCTCCCTTTAAACTATGTGACCAAGGATAACTCTGAACTTCTGGTCCTCTCCCCTCTACCTCTCCAGTGTGAGAATTACAGGTACACACTGCTATGCAGGGCTTCTGAGGTTCTGGGCATCGTACCCAGGGCTTCAGACATGTCAGGCAAGTACTTTACCAGCTAAAATTCAACCCCAATCTCTCACATTTATTCTCTAAACACATCAAGGAAATAACCGCATTGCTGTCCCAACAGACTATCTGTACTGCATAATCCAATGTGGGAACCATTAGGCACATGTGGCTTTTGAACTTGAAATGTAAGTAGTGCAACCAAGGAGCCAAAATTTTAATTCTGTTTAATTAATTCAATCTAGCTGTGGCTGAAGGCTTATTGTCCAGCACAGCAAACAATGATTCATGCTTCAGAGAGTCAAGAAAATATTAATTTTCTACTTTTTTCTTCCAGATGTTAAGTGTTGTCTTGTTTTCTCTTTCACCATGGGAGCCACCCCCATCATTCCTCACCATGGTACTCTTAGTGGACACTACCCCAGCCCTCCTCCCCTGGACCAGACACATGCCAAGTGCCCCCTGCAAGGCCTCCTCAGCATTCCCGGCCACTCACCGCAGTCTTGGAGCTCTCTGTGTAGGGCAGGGGCTTGGCCAGCTTCTCCACATCTGCCCCACTTGAGCCCACCTGTGTGTATGAATAGGAACCCCGGAAGTATGGGTTGCTGCCCCAGGCTGAGCGCAGGATTCGCCTAGGTTTTGGTATATTGGGGTTCCCTGTTGGGGAGTCAGAACCAAGAAAAGGGAGCATAAGAAATGGCTACATAGGGAAGGCACCCCAAAACAGACAATCCTCTTACCTCCTGGGCTTCAAGACAATCAAACAGCCAGGAGGTAAGCATAAAAGATTGGGAGGGGGCTGGAGAGATGACTCAGTGGTTAAGAGCACTGACTGTTCTTCAGAAGGTCCTGAGTTCAAATCCCAGCCAAAAAAAAAAAAAAAAAAAAAAAAAAGATTGGGAGGAATGAGGGGGGCTGGACTCACGCTGTATTCCCATTCATCACTTCCTAGTGATCCCCAGAAAACAAATATTATATATCTCAAGGCCTTGGTTAGCACTCATGGGGCCCTGAGGTTGATTCTAGGCAGTATTCAAAACAATTTCAGATAACTATGCTTCCTTTTCTACTATGGGCTCTCCTGCAACCACGGGCAGAAACAAATCAAAAGATGTTGTGTATAACAGCATATTCTTGTAGTCCCACCACTCAGAAGGCTGAATGAGGTAGGTGCATCTTGAGTTCAAAGAAAGTAGGTATAACACAGTGAGTTCCAGGCCAGCCTTGGTTACACATGAAACCTTATCTTTAAAAAAAAAAAAAAAAAAAAAAAATCAGAATAAAACAATTCTACCTCTGAATAAGACGCTAGGTAACAGGAAATGAGCAGCTATGGTGATGGTGACACTTGAGCCCTTTTTACCATGAAGCCCTTAGTGGAAAGAGCAATCATTTTGAGTCATTCGAACTACGAAATGAGTGGGCCAGCAGCTGAGGATGCAGAGGCTAAACATGGTTCTCTGCAGTGGCTCTCCCAGTAGGCACAGCCACCTTAGTGCCACAATCTGGAAAGGGTAAAACCGCTACAGACCTGGGAGTTGTGAAAGCAGCCAAGCCCCAGTGAGCCGCGTGGACATGGGGCCCCAAGCCTCAGAGAGCCACATGGACACAGGGCCCCAAGCCCTAGTGAGCCGCATGGACACGGGGCTAACACGAGGCTCACCTGTGAACTGTCGAAGCATCTCTGTGCAGATCTCAGCTACAGCCTCGTCATCGCACCTCTCCATGACGAGAGCCTCCTCCCCACAGATCCAGCCACTCAGCACGTGGCCATAGCGCTCTGGCGGGTAAAGGACATCGAAGCCACAGATCTTGCGGTACCAGAGCTCAGGTGGGTAGGTGAGGGTACAGCTCTCTGCCTCATCCTCCCACACGAACTGCAGGCTGTTGCACTCAGGGCCCCAAAAGGGCTCCTCGAATTCAAGGAAGATCTTGTCAGTGGTACCGATGCCCAAGCGGTGGATGGCAGCCACCTTCTCCGTGGGCAGGCATGGCCTAAAGAAACTGGTATACTGCCTCTTGAGCACGCCCAGCGAAACGGTCACAATCACGTGGTCCGCTGGGATCACCTCACAATCCTCGCACTCCACGACTACAGGCCACTGCTCATCCTCGTCCCACCTCCCCTGCTGGGGATTCTCGCCACTCTGGCCACCCTCCCCAGTGTCGTGATTGTGATCACCCTCACCACGGGGCTCAATCTCAGGACCTCGGGGGCGAGCCGAGGCCTGGTCCCAGTGGATGCAACGGACGGGTTTCCCCAGCTGGATGACGTGTGGGGGAATGCCCTCAGCCAGCAGCTCCACAACTCGCATGAAGCCCGAGGGGATGATGTGATGGGCGCCGGGGATCTCCGTCCATTCTCCAAAGGCGCTCAGGGACACCTCATCTATGCTGTGGGAGCTGCTCTCACAGCTCTCCACCTGAGGGAAGACCCAGAAAAGCCAAGTGAGGCAGAGCTAGGCCATGCAAGGAACAAGAGCTCCGAGCAGCGGGGTACTTTGGACCCAGACTCCCCCAGAATTCATCTCTTTCACTCTGGCATCTATACTCTACAGCAAAGATACCTTCAGGTACTGCTGGATCATGGCGAGCTTCAGGCGCTTGGTGGCCTCTGTGTCGTCAGGGTCATCCCTGATGCGATTCCGCACCTTCTCCCGGGTGAACACCCCGACGCTGTTCTGACTCTCAGCATTGACTGGTTTACCATGCCGGAAGAACTCCTGGGTCAAGTTATAGACCTGACAAAGAGACCCAAAGACTGAGCACTCTTATCACCCTCTACAGAGGACTCAACTGGAAAGCCACCTGTCCCCTGGTGTCCCTGGTGCAGCTGTGGTTTCTACATGAAGTTGAGCAGGGTACCTTGCTCTAGTTAGCCAGCTCTTCACCTCCAAGCCTGTAAGAAAGGTGTGATGGACCTAAAGCTTTCTTTGGGGGTCCTTTCTAAAACAAACTGCAAACATCTGAGACTTATAGAAACCTCTTTGTGGGTTCTACACATGTTTGCAAGCCCCACTCCTAAACCCTGGAGAATTTGATCTGCACACATTCACCTTTTCCAAGAAGCAGATGCAGAAAGCTCATTCCCTATAAATATCTTCTCTGCACTACTCAGATCCATAGAGAGCCCCTTCATTGGGTCTGGAGTACATGGAAGGAAGAGAGAAGAGAGCAACACAGAAAAAGCATCTCTGGGAGGCCCCAGCAGGCCAAGAAACAGAAACCACTTGGCAGGCACTCTTCAGCCAAAATACCAACCCACTCCTTATCCACAGTGACCATCAGTCCCTTGAAACAGGGTCCTTCTGCCTCCTCTGCCAGCCCCTCCCATAATCCTCTCACCCTACCCCCAAACACTAAACAAGTCTATACCTAGACAGGCCCTAACATTCACTCGACATGCATTTGTGGGCTCCACACCCATGATGTATTAAGCAAGAGAGAGTCCCAAGCCTTGCCCATACTCAAGTCTATGAGACATTCTAAGAAGATTTCTACATGATACACTGTGACAGGAAAGAAATCAGGTAGGGTGAGGTCAACCAAGACAACCCTGACTCATTAGGATATAGCAACAGGGGCAAAGACAGGGAGAAGAAAGGGTTACAAGCAACAGAAACTGCACAAAGATGGGGGGTGAGGGGTCAAGAAACTTGAAATGGGTCGGTCTGGGAAAGAGGCAACAAGCAGAATGCTGTAAGAAATGACTGGCCTTGGAAAGGTAGGCAGGTGCCGGAGCAGGAAGGCTAGTAACCATGCCAAGGCCCCGAAGCCTATGAGAATGGGAGGGCAGCATGAGCCCCTCCCACTGCTGTCATTTCTGGGACGATAGCAGAGAGCTTCTCAGCTGATCGTCTGCGGCTGATCACTTGTGGCCAGGCTGATTAGCGGTTATCTCCTTCGTTAAGGAGTCTCTATTCCGTCAGCAGGCATCCATGGGAAAGATGTCTGCTCTGCACTGTAGCCCCAGGGGAAGCTGCGGGGCCAGAGTGAAGGGCGGCTACAGTACCACACACCATCCCCACTGTTCCACAGGACAGACGCCTCCACAGGAGACTGGCACATGAAGTAAAGATGCCTCTGCAGCATAAATTATAGAGAAGGATATGAGTGAAACTGTTAGCTTGTCTTGCCTACAATCACAAGATGCTGGGTGGTCAGCAGTAGCTGGAACCTCAGCAAATTCCTCCTACAGGATTACTGCCAAGAACTCAAGCTGGGGACTCTCCTCCTCCTCCCTGGTTTTCCCCTAAAAGATAAGCAACATAGTAACCAGTATTTCAGCTCACATCATTGAAGACCATAGGTTCCTACAGAGGAGTAACAAATGTAGCTATCACCAACTAGGACTATCATGTGGGTACAGTCTCCTCCTAGACATGAAAGGAGAGTGTGGGGCACAGGCCTTTGACCACTATACCAATTCTTAAATACTTTTCATTGGGAATACAATCCTTGTAACACTGGGAAGTAGACACAGCCACATGCATTTTACAGATGAGAAAGTTGGGGGTCCGAGAGGCCCCATAGTTTAAGTGTTCACTAGTCTCTATCTCTGCGGGGCAGCACTTGCCTACTGAAGACAAGACCCTGGGCTCAATCAGCACTGAGGGAAAACAAACCAACCAAGGCAGGGGAAGTGGCTCACCAAGTAAAGCACTTCCTGCTCAAGCCTGGACCTGAGTTCAGATCCCAGCACATACCTACAAACCATCCCTGAGCGGCGAGTTAGGGAGAGCCAGAGGGTTCACCCAGCAGCTCTTCCAGCTGGAACACTGAGCTTCAAATTCACTAAGAGACTATGTCTCAAAATGTAAGGTGGACCAACGTTGACCTCTGACCTACACACAAACATACACACACACACACACACACACACACACACACTCTAAAATGTACCCATATGAATGGCTAACTTTAGGCATGTTTTCACCTGACAACTTAGAATGGTCGCCAGTATTGACTAAAAGCCACAGAAGGAAACATTGACCGATATTTCTTCCTTCAGACCCTAAGAAGCACTGCAGTTTGATAACTACTCTGTCCATTTTATTTTCCACAGCCCCCTCTCTTGGCTTTCAGAAGTGAAACTGACCAACAGGAAGGAAGTAGAACAAGTCACATCCACTGAGAGTCATTCTCAGGAAGTATCCACATAGTCAGGCGTGGTGGCACACACCTGAAATCCCAGTACTTGGAAGGTGAAAAAAAAAAAAAAAAAAAAAAAAAAAAAAAAAAAAAAAAAAAACAAGACTTCAAGGCCAATCTTGGTCACATAGCAAATTTAAGACCAGGATTAGCTATATGGGGCCTATCTAAAATAATAATAATAATAATAATAATAATAATAATAATAATAATAAAAACGTAACTATTCATGCTTAAAGCACTTACAATAGCCAGGAGTCAGTGTGTAAGCCAGTAAAGTCTCCTCTGAAGAATGCAGGTTACTATTTGACCTTTGTCTACCCTTTGTACGTGAGTAAAAACATGGAACTGCACTCACATAGCTTGTCAGTCCATATACAAAACAGAGTATGCACATCATCCATGGCCCAGGGAGCTCCACAAAGCAGGAGACTGGCCAGTGTACAATGAGTACTTAGCGGTCCATCTGCTGACCTGGAGTGGGGTCGTTACAACAGTAAGACCTGTTGTGCTTTATCCATTTCTTCAGTGTAATTTACAGCACTACTGAGAGATCCTAAGGACACTGGTAGTTTTTTAAAGCTTGGATGCTTCAAGGATGCACAGAATTGCCACTTCTATCTAAAATAGATTGCAATACTAACCAATGTAGTGAGAGTACTCAGTACTCTACAGCTGGACTCTCACTATAGTAACCACTAGATATCTGTAGCAAGTCGGAATTTAATATTAGTTACTGCATAGTTTTACTTGCTAAGTTCAACTACTCAAAAACTGTGAGTAGCTAGGAGCTACCATACTAAATGGTGCAGATCTGAAATATCTCCATCAGTACAAAAGGGTCTCCTGAACGATGCTGGTTATGTATAATTCCAAAACTATTATTAGGATGCCAATAGATATGTTATTAACTAAATAAGTAAATTAATTAACTAAACAAATTAACTAAATTAACAAATTATCTACAATAATCACCAGGGAACTGAGATCAATGCACAAAAATCAATCCTTTTGCTATAAATTAGAAATAACTAGAAAATGCTTGAGTATCTATAAAAAACAAACAAACAAACAAACAAAAACAAAAACATAGTGGCAACAATTACCACAACCCAGACACTTAGTTGAGTCTAGCAAATGGCATTCAAGGCCTTTTTGAGGAAATTTATCAATGTCTTGCCTAGCTCAGCAAGTTCACATGTCCCCACACTGTCCTGATGGCCCCCTTACCTCGTTGTATAAATCGCTGAATTCCTCAACCACGTCCTTGGGGATGCGGCGGCCACGGTTGGTAAGGTAGCAGGCCACGCCATTCTTAGAGTAGAGGCTGATGCGGCCCACACTACGCTCCCCATCTGTTGTCTCTTCCAAAAGGCCATTGGCTTCTGCTAGTTGATAGATAGGATTCCCGTGGGATCCATGGATCCAGGTGGCTCCCAGCTCAAAGGTGGCGTCTCCTGGTGGTGACAACAGACCTTAGAGGGGCAGAAGTTTCTTTAGAGAAAGATAGGACTGCCTCCCTTCCTTCTCTAAGAGGATCCCACCCACATAATACTCAACAGGTCAGGAAGGAGTTTGGCAGCTCTCTCTGAGGAACAATCAAAGCCCACAGAAGAACACCTGACAGCAGATGAAATGACCATCAGGGAGAAGCACTGGCCAGAGTGACTCTTGGGCCCCAGCGTCATCTTGTGACATCAGTTAGAAGCGTCTCCTTTCCTCATCTTACCTTCTTCTAAGACACTACTACATGCCAGACCTCCAACTCCCTCCCACTCAAGAGAAATACTCAGGATATTCCCTACCATTTATTCTAGCACCTTAACAGCCCATGACTCTGGAGTCCAAGCCTTTCTCCCAAATACAAGGTGCCTGCTTCCAACACTTCTAGGACAGAAGAGAGGACCACTCCAATGTAGAACATTTTCCCCAGGATGGAAGAATACAATCCCAGTCTCTGGACAGATCCTTTCACACCATGGGGCTGATCCTGAGATTGTATCAAGAAGCACTCCTGGATCCAAGAGGTAAGGGGCCTAGGAATCCATCCTTCATCCTCATCCCCAGCCAAAGTAGCAATGGCAGCAGATCTGAGGTCACTGCCTCTGTCCTAACCCTCAGTTTCTTCTTCAGATAAGCTGTGAGGCAACTTTCCCTGCCTAGCTTCCAGAGAGATTAAAATAGTGCAGAGAGCAGAGAAACAATTTGTAGCGTTTGTCTTTCCAGGCCAGGCTCACGATGGTAAACTTCCAGTCAAATTCACAACAATTTCTCCTACCTCATGTACATGCCCCTTGACAAAAATAACTGTGTCATGCCTCCCATTTGAGAGGCAGGGTCTACCCCCCGAGTTTGGGTTAAACTCGTGACTTGCTCTGACGAGCAGAATGTGGTAAAAGTTGTATTTGCAGCTTCAGAGCCTAGGGCTCAAGGGGCCCGACTTAGTTATTAGTCTTTCTATGGTTGATATAAAACACCATGACCATAAACAACTCAGGAAGGAGAAGGTTTGTTTCGGCCTCACAGTCCATCAGTGAGGGAAATCAGGGCAGGAACCCAAGCAGGGCAGGAACCCAAGCAGGGCAGGAACCTGGAGACAGAAGCTGATGCAGAGGCCATGGAGGGGTGCTGCTTCCTGGCTTGCTCCCCATGCTTGCTCAGCCTGCTTTCTTATAGCACCCAAGATCACCTACTCAGGGTGATATCACTTACAGTGAGCTGAGCCCTTCCACATCAATCACCAATCAAAATGCACCACAGGCCAATTTAGTGGGGCTAGTTTCAAAACTGAAGTTCCCCCTCCCAAAATGACTCTAGCTTGTGTCAAGCTGACAGAAAACTAGCCAGCACTCTAAAAGTAACAACTATGGAAAGAAACAGAGATTCACCTTGCTAGGAACATGAGCCCAGACCAAAGCCTACACTTCCTACCAGACAAGAGGGTAAGGCCATTTTAAGAGATCCTAACCGGGCTGGCAAGATGGCTCAGTGGGTAAGAGCACTGACTGCTCTTCCAAAGGTCCTGAGTTTGGATCCCAGCAACCACATGGTGGCTCACAACCATCTGTGATGAGATCTGACGCCCTCTTCTGGTGTGTCTGAAGACAGCTACAGCGTATTATGCCTGAGCAAGCGGAGCTGGAGCGATCGGGGCCCTGAGTTCAATTCCCAACAGCCACATGATGGCTCACAGCCATCTGTACTCATACACATAAAATAAATGTACTCATACACATAAAATAAATGTACTCATACACATAAAATAAATAAATAAATAAATAAATAAGATCCTAACCAACTTGAGTGACATTTCCAAGTGACCCTGACGTGCAGGGATCAAGGTAAAGTCAGCAAAAGGCCCACCTACCCCAGTCATGTCCACAGACCTTGTAAGCTCTTCTATCTGGGGTGGCTTGTTCTGTAGCAATAGCTGTTTGACACAGTCTAAAGACAGTAATATTGCCCCTCACCGCAAGAAGTAGGCATATCTTCCTTATTTGCATGCCTTCCCTTTCTTGGAATGTTTCTAATTAAACCACCAGTTACTAAAAACAGTCCTGTGACATGAATGTGCCTACAACAAGAGAAAACAGAGCCTCACGCTGCAGCCAGAAGAGAACAATTGCCTGGTGTCTCTGAAAGAGGCACGCATGCACAGGCCCCTGTGTGCAGGAAAAGTAGGCAGACTGAAGGCCATCAAAACCAGAGAGTCCAGGACCTTGCCCACAGGAGCTGCCTGCTGGCTAGTGAGGGTACCTCTAGAGCCTCAAGCTTGGAAGTCCTGGGGTGTCTGCTCTACACTGAGCTCCCAAGAGGAGCAGAGGGAGAACAGTAATATTATCATTGTTATTACTATTATTATTAACTTGTTTTTAGCCAATGCTGCACACATATGTAGTCCAGTATCAGCCAGTGTCTCCTCAGAAACCCTCCCTCACATTCATGACTACTCATCTTGCTTTGTGGTCCACTGAGGTTAACCAGGACTCTCTGGTGTGACCACAGGTTCAGAGCTATCTCTGGGAAGCTGGTGGAATGACTGAAGACAGTAGTCTCCCTCTCTCCCAGAGTCTATTAATAGCTAATAGTTGAGAGGGAAAACAGCCATTTGAGAAGGAACTGAACCCTCACCTTGGCACAGTAGGGAGCTCCAAGCCACACAGAGACTGGGCAGGGCTAAAGCAAGGAGACGCCTTTCCTGTCTCTAGATGCAACTCAACTGTGAGATGAGGTGAAAAGCAAGGCCAGGTCAAGGTTTGCCAGGAGTTGGGAGGACCAGAATAAGGCTACCACCAAGGATGTCTCTCCCACTCGCCTCCATCTCAGCCACACCTGTATTCCAAAGGGCACCAGGCCCATCTCAGCCACACCTGTATTCCAAAGGGCACCAGGCCCATCTCAGCCACACCTGTATTCCAAAGGGCACCAGGCACCACCTCATGCCTACTAGCGAGTGGTATCCTCAGAGCTGTCTCTGGACCCCTGCTCTCACTACTGACAGGGACACAGCCATCATGCCATGCTGCAGCATGTCCACTGACACACTGGGTACTGAGGCCTGCTTGTCTGCATACAACACAGTATGGTGCCCTGCCCAGCATGTTCTCTCCTACCTCTTCACATTCATTATTCCACACAGCCTAGTCACTGCCTCTTCTCTGCCTGGCAAGCTTCCCATCTGGTCTTCTGACACCCTGTTACTTCCCTGCATGATCTCAGTTGTCAGCTGCCTCAGGGACTAGGCCACCTATCTACCCATCTTCTGTTTCTACATCAAACTCTGAATAGTTCATCAAGCCCAAAGAATCATAAATGGGACTGCTCTTCTCTGAAGCTGCCAGCCAGCCAATCAACAGTGAGCAAAGAGCCCTGGGGCTGCCTGGCTGCCCCAGCCTTAGGAGAACTTTGGACAGCACTTTCACTCTTGCTGCCAAGAGTCACCCAAGTTTGTGCCTGAAAAGGAGAAACAGATCCTCATATGCACCTTCCAGGAATGGCTCTAGGGGAAGACTCCTACTGTGGTTAACAGCTCTATGTGAAGACAGAGTGTGTCCTTGATGCCCACCGATTCCCTGCCTGACCACCTATGTAACCAAGTAAGAAAGTACACAGGCTGTGCACAAAAACACAAAATCCTCTAGAGGGGCAACCTCTGTGGTGGTATTTCAGTACTTGGGAGACAAAGAACTGGAATTCCAAGGCCCACCTTGGACCTTTTGAGACTGACCTCTGTCTCAAAACAGAAGACAAAGCTGAAAGATGGCTCAGCTAGTAAGTGCCTGCCACAAAAATATGAGGACCTCAGTTAGGTCCCCCAGAATCTATGTCAAACCCCATACCTATAACCAATAGAAACACGAGGACCCTGAGGGCTTACTGGCCAGCCCAACCTAGCAGAAAATTTTAGTTCCAGGCTCATTGAGAAACAGAGATCCTGTCTCAAAAAAAAAAAAAAAAAAAAAAAAGTTAGAAAGAAATTGAGGGAGAAAACCAATGTCAACCTCTAGCCTCTAAACACACACACACTCACTCATACACACACAGACACACTCATACATAGCACACTCACATACACTCACAGACAGACATAGACACACTCACATGCACACAGACACACACACACACAGCACAAACATACACATATATAAACATACACTGATACACACACTCACCTACAGACCCGCATGCGCACACACACTCTCACACATAGTGCACACACTCATACACACTCTCACACACTCACAGACATACACACACTCACATACATACATATACATACTCAAACACACACACAGAGGGTCAAGTCTCTCACATACTCCAGGTCACTGCATGTTTTCTCACTGGGTCATCTTCATACTCCCAACCCACTCGACCCAATGCTAGCCGAAACATTCCACACAGGCTGTGGCTGTTGGAACCTTGATCTCCAGCTCCATTTCAGATAATATCCCTACGCTCTAGAACCCAGGCAACATCTTCCCACACCAGGGGCAAATCTCTTCTCTGGCTGCAACATGGACCGATCTTTACAAACAACCCTAAGACACACATGACCACACAGAAGCCTAAATTCCCCCTTCCACTCTAATAACCCTAGTTCCTGTTGCCTGTCCTAACTAACTCGTACTAAAAACTAATAACTTATGCCCCCCTCCCTCCTGTGACATTAGTACCCACAGTTCTTAGTATTTCCTCCCCAACAAACACTGTCAGCCCCAATTCTAACACCAAGAGAGCATTCTCCAAAATGGGATGTGGGTGCAAAGGGCTACGGAAGCTTCTGGAAAACACCCACACAGGTGCATGATCAGACACTTATCCCAAAGAAAGATTAAATGAGTAAGACTCGAGGCAGAACCAGAGGAACAAAAGGTGGCCTAGAGAGGTGGCTGGGTCTGACGGATGCTTACCGAGTCTCACGCTCTGCACACGTCCCCCAATGTGGCTGGAAGCCTCAAGCACAGTGACATCCGTGAAGCCCTGCTCCAGAAGTGCTCTAGCTGCAGCCAGGCCAGCCAGGCCAGCGCCGATCACCACCACACGAGGCTGTCCCCTTCTCCGTAGGCCACGACTGAGAGGGTCATCCGCACTGTCGCCACTGGATTCACAACTTTGCATACCGTCCGTACTCACCTTCTAGGAGCCTGTGAGGAGAGACGGGGTGGGGGTCAGCTCACCTGACCCAAGGGAGTCACTGCAAGCTGCCCCCACTCCCTAAAGACCTGATCAAGAAGGGACACCCTCCAAAATGCAGAACGGGAGACAGGAAGGGGCAGAGAGATATGAGAGCCAGGGAGGGAGCATGTGTTTTAGGGCCTACCAACAGGTAAGAGGTGGAATCCATCAATTCTACCCTCAAATCTCATAGGCTTTGCCTGTTCCCTGCCCACAGATCTAAAGTGACAAGAGGTGACCTGAGAAGAAATGACCAAACAGGCCAAAGTCAGGAGACTTACCCTGGTGCTTTGGTTCAACTCTGCCCTAGGCTACTCATGCAGACATCAGGATACTCACACATACCAGAAATATTTGCACAGGCTCCAGAATGTTCACACCAGCCCAGAACACTTGTACACACAGCACTGGGCTCCGTCCCTGGCTCTCACCTGGCACTTCCCTAGTTCTCTCTGCTCCCTTCCGTCTTTCTCCTCTCTCTCTGCCTTCTGGCTGGCCTTCCGAGTATCAGTGAGGTGGCAATGTGGTGGGAAGGACAGAGTCTTCACCTCCCCGTTCCTCCAGAAAGAGCTAGTGTCCAACAAGCCTTGCTATTCTGGGTATGTCTGTTCCCCATCCACCCAGGCCCCCAGTAACCACAAAGCAGCAATGAACCCAGGAAACACTGGACTGTGATGACCCGTGGCACCAGAGACCAGACGTGAAATTGACAGTTATACCCTGCCAGCTTGCTTAGAGACGCCAGACTTGGGCAGCTGGTAATACAGGGCAAGAAGGTGGCCCAAGGCTGGAATACACTGCTCCTCTAGTCCCAGAATGGCCAGGATGCTTTGGAATTCAGCTCCTATCCTATCCCTTTCATTCCCTGACTCAAGCAACGTAAAAGACCAGTTGTCTTGGCTAAGGTTTGAGTCACAGATGCTGCAGAATTTAATAGCACCAAGATCGAACAGGGAAATAAAGGTGGATAGAAGCTGCTAGACCACAAGCCAAGAAGCAAATAAAAACCTGCCACCCACACCCATGAAGCAGGCACGGCCTTTCCCAGACACAGCAATCCACTTTTAAAAATCAACTGGAGATGCAGGGCACATGGCACCAAATAGACATGTCAAAGACATGTATCACACTAACGAAATCTGGAAACAACCCAAAAGCCCGCCAAAGAGAACAGATGCACGAGCCATGTAGTACTCTCATCCCATGCAAAACTCAGCAACCACAGAAACGAGCTGCAGTGCTCCAACAGCACAGTCGCACCTACAAACACATGACTGAGCCAGAGGCCAGACACATACGGTATGGCTCCATTTACACAAAGTTCAGGGAAAGGCAAACGATCTGTTGAGGACAAAGATTAAGGGAAAGGGGAGGTGAGTGAGAACAGGAGGAAGCTTCCTGCAAGTGGGGGGAGCAGATCTACCTTGATCTGAATGGAGTTACACAGCATGTCAAGACATGCCCACTTCCCTCTGAGGTTTCCATTTTCCCCCGGACAGTGTCCTCTAACGCTCACAGGTTTAGCAAAGTCTTTTTTTTTTTTTTCCTAAATATGCTCAGGCTAAGAGGTTGCTTCTCCTCCAACTGATTCCATATGATGTATGGGCCTAGACAGAAGTGCTGCTTCCTCCCCTAGTGAGCCTCCTATTCTACTCTCAGACTCAACTAGCCAAGTCAGGGTGGATCATGCTTCCTAAACTACAGGCAGATGGCGCTGGAGACCCAGAATCCCTCCCAGGCAATCCAGGCTTTGCCGGAGAGGTCACTAATAGGTGTGCGCTTCCTGCCTCCTCCTCCACTACCCTCTTCCCCTTCTTTTAGGCCCCCACCCTCCAGGGAACATGCCAAGCAGGGACGTCTGGCGTCTCTCCCTCCCTTCCCCTCTGCCTAGGTTCCTGTGCACTAAATTTAGAGGCGAGGATGTGGCGGATTGCACGCGCTGGCAGGGTCAGTGGCGATGCCACCGGAAGTCTGCCAGCCACCGCCGCCGACGCTGTGACAAGCTAGTAAACACACAGAGCGCTGCGGAGGGCCTGCGTCAGCTGTAAAGAGGCCAGGGTGCCCATGCACCAGGTGAGACCTAAGACTGCTGCGCCGTCCTTCAGCCCGTACTCTGGAAATGTGGGGATTCCCCTTTACAGCGCCCCAGCCCCAGAGACACTCCAACAGTCTCATTTTTGCAATAAAGGGGTGTGGGAAGGCGGCAGTGTTTGTAAAGCTGACTAGTGGAGCCAGGTCTTGAAATGCTACTATGTAGAGCAGGTGTAACAGGGATTGAGCTGGAGTTCCCACACTGACTGTGGCCACATCCGCCTGTAATTCCAGTACTGGGAAGGCTAAGGCAGGAAGATGAGCTTCAAGCTAACCTGGGCTATATAGAAAGATATTATTTAAAAAACTAAAAGAAAACAAAACCTGGGGGATGGGTCCTGTTTAATCACAGGATCCCTAAGGCTACCTTCTAAAAGCCAGAAGAGTCTACCTGACCTCTCTCCCCCTAAGCATGATGACACTGCTGTGACAGTCAAATAAGGTTGTCCTAAAACTGTCAGCATTTAAGGACCTGACACAAGAAGGAACAGGTGCTGCAGACATGTTATGACAGGATTCTGAAATGGACCACAAGCCACCTTATAGATGACCGCAGAAAGAACCCTGCATTCCCAACACCAAATCTCCGAGACCTTGAACAAGAGTGTCAGACGCAGACAGCACAGGACCTGCATGCAGTTCCTGAAGCACCAGTTCCTGTACTAGCCCACAGATAAAGGAATGAAGCACCAGCCTTCCCGCTAACCCCACAGTACTGACCTCCCATGAGTCTTGTCCCAAACCAGTTCCGTCCATCCCTGTAGCCCACAAGAAGCCAGAGGCACCACACACACAGAACCACAGACAGCAGAGGATGTTTACCGTGGCCCTCTTACCATTCTGGGTCCGTACATCCTGAGGTCCAACTGAAAAATAAGAGAAGACATATCCAGAAAGCCTACTGTGCCTGGCTCGATCAACCTTTGCTATTAGTTTTTATCACTTTTCCCACTTGGGGAATTTTTTTAAGGGAAGAGGGAGTTAGAGAGAAAGGGAGGAAGGTAGAGGGAGGGAGGGAGGGATGGAGGGAAACGGTCTTATTGAAGGAGAATTTAAATGGTCCTTGGTGCATGCCTGTCCCCTTTTTGCCTTGATCTGTATGCACAGGAGAAACAGAACGCCCTGTACTAGCCCACAGATAAAGGAATGAAGAAAAAGTGCTGGCTCAGCCAGGCAGTGAGGGAGGAGGAGGGGAGCTGAGGGAGCTCAGAACAATAGACACTTGCCTTCTTGCTCTGGCCTCCATGGTAAATTGGGGCGAGAAGGGGGGTGTCTAGGGCTTCCTACCCAGCATCCATACCCCCAAGCAGGCCAAGCCCCAAAGCTTCAAGAAATCAGGTCAGCCAGAGCATGAGTACATGTCTTCAGAATACCCACCGCCTCCTGACAGCACTCTCCCAGTCACAGGCCTCAGCTCCCCCGGGTGTCAGCCCTTCCTCCACACCTGATCCTGTTGAGCCCCTCCCAGAAATGCCAGAACTCAGCTGAGGGAGAACACACACACACACACACACACACACACACACGTCCTCCTGCTCTCACCCCATCCACAGCCCTGAGGTCAAAAGTGTGGGTGTCCTTAAGAGAAGATCCCCTTTATCCACTAGGCCAATCCACGTCATTCCTAAAGCCCAAACAATGTCTCCTCTACTATCTACAATGTCCTCAGGGACTGACCCTCCAGCTCCCTCTCTGACTCTCACCTGAACCCAGTCTCATTCTCCACCCTGTAGACCAGTGGTTCTCAAACTTCCTGATGCTGTGACCCTTCAATACAGTTCCTCATGCTGTAGTGACCCCCCCACACACACACACACCATAAAATTATTTCATCGCTACTTCATAACTGTAATTTTGCTACTGTTATGAATCATAAAGTAAATATTTGTGGTTTTGGATGGTCTTAGGTAGCCCCTATGAAAGGATCATTTGACCCCACAGATTGAGAACCACTTCTCTAAAAGATAACTATGGCTAGACCCCATTAATATGACCAGAATACAACTCAGCAATTCATTGAGCATTTAATCTACAACACAGGAAAGCCCTTTTGCCTCTGGCTTTGCTGATGTCTGTTCAACAAGATACTCCCCACCACACACAACATAAATAAATCCCTAGTTCCACCGGAGCCTTGAGCTTCCCACCACCACCACTACCTAATGGCCCAAGGCAAGCATTCATTTTTCCTTGCTATACATCCAAGAAGCTGCCTCTGGGTTCTGGCCACACAGTCCTCATTGGGACTTAAGAGCCGTGCCATCGTTTGGACTGTAGGCCCCACATACTGGCTCTTAAGTACAACAACTACCTAGGGGTCCCCAGGACTCGGGTGTCTCACTGAGGCTACGGCTTCCCAGTCACTGAGCAAAGCTGGATTCCAGGTTGGACTGGAACTTCTCCAGCAAGTAAGCATGACCACAGCCTGAAAGACACTACCACGCAGCTCACCAGCCCAGCCAGTGTAGATGCCCCTTCCTCATCAACGGGGACCACCTTTGCCTCTCCCGCTCATCCACAGGTCACTATGTCCCCAACTGTGATTACTCCTGCAAATGTGCCACGGGCAACTACCTCCCACACCTTTCAAAGACATAAAACATTCTACCCATTCTGGACCCTCTGAACACAAGTGTTTTGGGGGTTTTTTGTTGTTTGTTTTTTTCTGCTTGTTTGTATTCCCCCGGGGCACCTGAGACAATGTTCTTCTCAGGTCACCCAGTCTGGATTACCTCACTGCTGCCTGCAGAAGAGTAAAGCTCCAAGGTCACCAGCCCCCTCCTCACTCATTTCCTTTAGAGTCCAGGATCACACTAGCTGAAACCCTCCAAACTAGGTCATTCCTTCTAACCAGCACCCCTCCTCACCCTGAAGCCTTATGCTTACTCGTGAGAGATCTACCCAGGACACGGGTATCCTCAGCTGCAGGAGACAGAGTATCTGCAACCCCCTCAACCAACCCTGTGGACCAACAGGTAGGACTAAGGGCCAGCTTCATCTTCCTTATAGGGATGCTCTTTCTAAGCTTCTAGCAGGAGGGAAGGGAGAAGGAAGGAAGCTGGGGCTGATCCAGGGGAACATCTTTGGGCTGCCCGGCAGGTCTGCAGAGGATTTGGAATCTTGAGACCCCCCTAGACAATGAAATTATTCTTCTAAGGTAAAAAAGAAAGAAAGAAGGGGGGAAAAACACTCCCAGAAATCCCACACCAGCTGCCTTGCTGTGCTGGCAAACAAAGGGGCTCTGTGTCTGTGTAGGACTCCTCCCACCCTCCAGTCTGGGGCAGGCCGCCCCAGCCTCCCAGCCAGACCCTTCCCAGCCTTCTCCCCCAGGCCACAGTGAGTACAAGGCGTAGCTCCACCAAACCAGAAGGGCCAGGCCAATGGACAAGAATAGCGATGTAAACAGAGTGGGCAGAGCAGGGCAGCTCAGCTCAGTATCCCTACTTGCTGGCTAAGGAATCCCTAGGCCAGAGCCTGCCTTTCTCTAGGCCTCATTTGGCCAACACTTCTGAACTCACCCCAAGAATATCAAATAAGCTCCCACCTCCTGGGGTCACATATCTCAGCCCTACCTGACACCAAGCCAGTCTTCAAGTTTCTCTATCTGTATATGGGGCAAGTTTACCTGCTTGTGGATTTCTGGGAGAATTAAACAAGACAGCACAGGAGAGAAATCTCCTGAGAACTATCTCACAAACGGAGCATGAGGAAGGAAAGTCTCCAGAGGACCATCACAGAGGTTGGAGTCACCCTCCAACATCCCACTGAGTGTAAAAAAAAAAACCCCAAAGCTTCAAGCTAAGAGTCCAGCATCAGCCTTGGCCCCAATGCAAACAGGATCTTGACCTTGGGGGTCAATCAAATACCAACAACTGGACTCCCAGCCCAATCCTGACTAGGTTAGAGCCCCTCAACCCTGACTCTGCCTGACTATCCCACCCAGAATCCGTGGTCATTAGGCAACTCCAAGTTCACATCAGGGAAACAGGTACCTCATTTCACAGACCAACAGTGGCCCTGATGACGACTAAAGCCCTAACTTCCTCCTGGTGCCTGGCTTCTCTCCAAGCACTGAGCCTGTGTTATACATCTTCTCCCAAAACGTAGTTATGAAAAGGACAACTTTAAAAAGCTTCTTATAAACCTGTTTAAGACGAAGACGGAGCCAGGCACTCGTGGCAACTTTGACTGGCAGTGGAGGACACAGAGTATACACACCTCCCTCATGGGAATAGTAGACAGGAGTGGGAGGTGCCCGGGGGAGGTGATCACCCTGGGCCAGACTCAATTTCCTGCTACTATACTGCAAAGTAGAACAGACATAAGGTACTTTTATAGCTTCCTGGAAGGGCAAGTCCAATAGGATCACCAAGAAAAAATAGTTCTCACTCACATCATCACAAATAGCCCCTTCCACCACAGTTGTCATTTATGTTCTGAGACGTGGTCACCAACTTTTCGATACCAGTAATTAGAATTCCCACCACTTACTGGATGGATGACAGATTAGCTGACTTTTGGGTTGTGCTAACTTGAAACAAGCTAGAGTCATCTGTAAAAGAAGATCTCGACTGAGAAAACGCCTTCACCAAACTGCCTGTGGGCAAGTCTATAAGGCATTTTCCTGATTAATGATGTAGAAGGGTCATGTCCATTGTGGGTGGTGGCACCGCTGTGCGGGTGGTCTTCCGGTCCTTGAAAGCAGGCTGAGCAAGCCTGAGGAGTAAGTCAGTAAGCAGTATTCCCCATTGTCAGTTCCCGCCTTGGCTTCCCTCTGCAGACTGTGACTCAGAACAAGTGAGCCAAATAACCCCCCCCCCCAAGTTAGTTTTTGGTCATTGTTTTATCAAAGCAGTAGAAACCTAAGATAGGTGACCTCATCTGTAAAACGGGCTGTGTGACAGTGCATGCAGAGACCTAGAGTGGAGCACAGAGAAGCAATAATAGTTCTTTATTCTTCCGCAGGCCCCCACCCATACACAGTGGGAGAAGACTGAACTAGGTGAAATGATATGGGTGGGACTTGAAGGAAGCCCACCCAGTAAAGGTCTCAGACCCTCTTCTCACATTAATTAATTACGAAGCATGAACATGAAGCTTGACAGAGCTACCCACTTCATAAAGTGCTGTCTAATGGTAGGCGAGGAACAAATATATCAGGAGAAAAGGGTCAGCCCATATCCCACCTGCTACAGGTCCCACCTGCCACAGGTTCCACCTGCCACAGGTCCCACCTGCCACAGGTCCCACCTGCCTCAGGTCCCACCTGCCACAGGTCCCACCTGCCACAGGTCCCACCTGCCACAGGTCCCACCTGCCACTGGTCCCACCTGCCACTGGTCCCACCTGCCACAAGTCCCACCTGCCACTGGTCCCACCTGCCACAGGTCCCACCTGCCACAGGTGCATGAGTGCATGAGTGCTGGGATGCCCCTTCTGGTACTCATGCCCTAGTGAAGTCCTGTCCCCTTGAGGTGACCTTTGTAGCTAAGAGGATACTGCAGACATGATGGGATGGGATGCCTAAAACTGGGTTATGAAAGACACAGTGGCTGTGCCGTCTGGACACACAGACGTGATCCTTCAAAGGAACAGACCCTCCAGCATCAGAGACTTTAGATGACTTCAGATCCTGAGCCAGAACCACCCAGCTCAACTGCATCCTCATTCCTGACTCACAGAAGAGCTACAGGTGATGATTCCACTGTTTTAAAACTACTAGCTTTGAGGCAATTTGTTGCCCAGAAATAGATAATGAATAACCTTCAGTCTCCTACCTAGGAAGCCTTAAGGGGGAGATCCCCAGGCCACACCTCCATCACTCAGAAGCTCCATGCCCATTCCGAAAACCAGAACTAAAAAGCAGTTTACAAGTCCCACTGACAGGAGCATTACTGTCCCCAGCAGATGTCTACAAACACCTATACTCACACTAGCTCATTTAAGTCAGACCCCATGGAATAGGAGCACAAACACAGGTATTATTTTAGGGTCATCTGTGAAAGCTAATTTTGTTGTTTGTTTGTTTGTTTTTGTTGTTATTTTCTTCGAGACAGGGTTTCTCTGTGTAGCCCTGGCTGTCCTGGAACTCATTCTGTAGACCAGACTGGCCTCGAACTCAGAAATCCACCTGCCTCTGCCTCCCAAGTGCTGGGATTAAAGGCGTACGCCACCACTGCCTGGCCGAAAGCTAATTTCAAGTCAAGGCTCTAGAGCCGACTCTAAATGCAGAGACGCCAAGAGACTGATGGTATATCAGAGGAGGGGGGTGACAGAGCTGAGACCAGGTCATGGTCAAGCTCTCCTTTGATGCTGTCATTGTCTAGCTCCCAAAGTCCTCAGTAGCCCAAGTCTGGAATACACACACCTCAAGCCATGAGTGTCCTTATATAACACCACACCCATCCGTGTCTTCTTCACTCTTTTCTACAGCCTCTTCCTCTGCAGGAATGGCTGGAGTCTAACCAAACAAGCCTGGAAAGCCCTCTCTCATCCCTAAAGTAGAAACAGCCACGTAACAGCTGGCCCGGTCCGGCTCCTATACTCCCTGTCAGAAGTACTCAGTGGAATCTATATTTGCATGTAAGATTCAGCCTTGCTTTGTACTGCATTTGACCCTGTGGAGGACAGAACACCATAGAGACAGAGCTGAGGCTCACAGCTGGTTAACTCAAAGGTATAAGAGGGAGCTAAGATCCAGACGAGGGAACCTAATCCAGGCAGGGAAGGAGTCAGTTCTTGTTCCTAGATGGTGATGCTTAGAGATATTGCTAATGAGAATAGCTCATGAGACCAAGGCTGCTGACTGCCCTCCGTACCAAAGGTCTCCTGGCTGAGGCCTGAGGCCCTGGGTCCCACAGCATTCACCTGACCGTCCTTCCATGCCCCAAAGAGTTGAGAATAGATGTGTTAGAAGGAGTGGGGAGAACGCATCCCACCTTCTCCTCAGAGTCTTTATCCATACCCATGGCTCTCATGGAGACAAGGGATACAGATAAGCCTAGGAAGAAACTAGCCCCCACCACCACCCACCCTCCCACTGGAGGATAGGATACTCTAACGAACAGCATCCCCATCCCTTCTCTCCAAAGCAAAGGAGTCATACAGTCACTCAAACAACAACATACAGGTACCAGCCTCCAGAGGCTGTATTCCAGAGGATGTGGAGTCTGGGTAGACACTGGACATGTGGGCGGGATGTGGTTGAGTTTCTTGTTAAAGCATATGGGCATTCTAGGCCTGGGCTGGGCAGATCTAAAGTGACTAGATACAGCACATAACAAGTCTGAGGAAAACTATGTTGAGCCAGCACCAGGTAGAAGGGGCATTCATTGAGCAAGTTTTAAGGAGTGTCACTCTGTGGAAGCCCTGGGCACCAGGACTACAGAAAAGCTAGAGCTGCCCCCTTAAGAACCTGACAAGTCAGAGCTACAAAGAAAGAGGTCAGGGAGGAGGGCAGGGGCAGCCCTGGCACAGAGGAAGTGAGAATGCTGTGTGGACCTCCCAGAACTTACTGAGAGGCAGGATGTAGAGCCAAGGCAAGCCAGCATGACTTCAGTGACCAGTCATGACACTGCTGGGAGAAACCCAGACTAATTCTTTGTTATCTATCTAGCTGACCCTTTTTCCCCTTTGTGATCAGTCTAGGGTATAAGAAAGATAAAAACCTACTCAAGGCCAAACACCTGATGTAGGCCCCACTGGCTAAGGGGTAAAGCCTGGACTCTGGCCTTGAACCCTGTTCTCCTGCCAGGGTCATCACCAAGCTTCTGCAGGTGACAGTCCCCGGCACACCCCCAAAACACAGTAGAACTGCACTGGGTATCACCTGGACTGACAAGGCACCACCTACTTCAAGAGGCCACCATCACCTGCAGACAAAGGTCAACCCACCCCAGATGTGAGTCATCCAGCCCAGGGCCAGATACAACAGAGATCTATCCTTGGCAGATACTGAAAGATGGACAGACACCTAGAACACAAGCTGGCAGGTGAGGGGTGGCTTCTCCACGGGCTGGTGCTGGGGAAAAGGAGACCAGCACAGTCAGCACTTTCTGCTAAAACCACTTGTAAAAAATGAGGCTGTGAACACAACTCAGCCACTCATCTCCCCCTCACCCTCAGTGGCCCTCGTGACTCTGCACAATGCCCAACTGTGCATGACTGTAGACCCAGGGAGGCGGGGGTCTCCAGCAAGCCTAGCCTCTCTCCTGAGTCACAGAGCCTCCACTTCACCCAGCTGAAGACTTGTGCTCCCTGCATGCTAAGAGACACTTCAGCCCCACAAGGCAGAGCTGTTTAAAGTTTTCTGGATCTGGGGAGCATTTGCAAGGAGGGAGTCCTTATCTTCAATAAACCCCTTTCTAGCAAAACTTCCACTCAAAGGTCGCCTCATTACACCACGAATTACAAAGCTGAGGTACATGATCACACACACCATTTGCATTAACAAAATAACCACCACCACTACCCCCAAATCCAACCAGAGACGAACACCAGGCAGACTGCTGTTTGATTTTAATATTCTATACCAAGCCCTGTGCTAGACTCTCTTCATGTTCACAAGCACCCTGCCACCCATTGTACAGATGAGTAAACAGGTAAAGAGGGCTACAGAGACAGATGGAGGCCACCCAGGCCCAGACTCTGGTCTTTATTCAGGGCTCAGGTCCTCACCCTCACCACTCCACCCTGAGAGACAATCCCAAGGGCTGCTCCAGGCAAGCTACTTCTCTTGTTCTCTCCCTCCCCCC
>JADRCD010216951.1:0-24830 GCA_019843815.1 Montemys delectorum
TTTTTTTTTCTGTACCATATTTTTTCACTCAACAGACTTTGAAACTACTCCCATAATAAGCCAAAGAAAACCATTTCTCTGATTTTAAGGACTAAATAGTATTTCCTATGTAGATGTAACATCATTTATTAAATCACTCCCCTATTGTTGGGAATTCAGTTTCCAAATGTGTCCTATGCTAAGACATTGTGCATCTCTGACATTTGCACACAAATGCAACCTTTATCAAAGAAAGAGTCCTCAGAGGGCAATGCAAGTGCAGGGTGGGTGTTCTCTAAGTGTAACAGGCACAGCTACCTAAAGACCTTACTAATGTGTGTATCCATCAGTGGTGCAGGGGAGCACCCACTCAGAATCTTTAAGGAGCACAGCAACTCCATCACTCTATTGGCTTAAAGCCCAATTTCTCTATGGTCCTTGTGACTTTGCATGCTGAACTATTGACTTCAGTTAAAAGATCTGTTGCAAAACTTCCCAAGTGCTGGGATTAAAGGCATGTACCACTACTGCCTGGCTATTTTTTTTTTTAAAGAAAGGTTTATTTATTTTATGTATATGAGTACATTGTCACTATCTTCAGACAGCAGAAGAGGGCATTGGATCCCATTATAGATGGTTATGAGCCACCATGTGGAGGCAGAGGCAGGAGGCAGGAGGATTTCTGAGTTTGAGGCCAGCCCGGTCTACAGAGTGAGTTCCAGGACAGCCTGGGAAATACAGAGAAACCCTGTCTCAAAAAAAAAAAAAAAAATTCCGACCACAAATACGGCCTTTTCAGTTGGTCTTTATGTATTCGCCGGCTTTTGCTTTACAGATTTCAAATGTTTTTATTGCCTTTTCCCTGAGGTTTGTATCTTAGAGAGTTAGTCCCTATAAAGTCTCTATGCCAATGACACCTTTTACTTTAATGCTATTTTTATGACAATTTCTCCCATCTGTGTCTAATCTTTACCTTTTTCTACGTTATGTTTTTGCGTACCTATATTTTCAATCTTCCCAAATATCCTTTCGTATCTCTTCTATTGTATCTCTAACTCCTGACATGAAATTAGAGTGTCTACCAAGATGATATGAGTCCATTTGACCTTAGATGGATACTGATCTACTTACTCCTGTCATCTTGTCTTATAGATTTTCATGTAAATATTTTCTTCCTTATTTTTCTGCTTGATTAGTGTGATTGGGCTTTCTCTGATCCCACCTTCTTTGGGACTTCATTCTGTTTCCAAGTAGTAATAGTTTAAAGTTACATTAGAGTGATTCTAACACTAGCCGGCTAACTGTAAACACTCATGCATGAACATACTCACATATGCTGGATTCCCTACAGACATTAAAACCAATGCTAGAAAATGGTGAAATATTCATACATAATTTATGTGCATTTTCCATAGAGCTGAAATCATTCTAGATCACGAATAACACATGATACAATGCAAATGTCACACAAGGAATTGTAATACTGCCCTCTGGGGAAGAAATACAAGACAGTATTGACATATTCTTACCCACAGCGGGTGGAACCTGTGCATATGGAATCCAGTGCTTCGAGGCCTGACTCTATAGTTGAACTTACCTTCTCTCCCATGAGCAGGTCCACTAGCATCCTCACGTGCTCCTCTGCAATAATTGGCCTTACCCCTCCTTGCTCCCTTCTTAGTACTTCCACACCACCCGAGCTCTACCAGCTCTGACCAGCTGGCAGGTTTCCTATCAGCAGACCCTTATTCTGCTCTCTCTAGCTTACTCCTCCAGCGTTTGTGTGGCCAGTCTGGCCATTCCCTTTTCTATTGACAAGCAAAAGCGTCCAGACATCATTATCGCAATGTTCCTTTCCCCTCTTTCTCCACTGTCTTTTCTCTCCTCAGGGACCTGCTAATCCCGGGAGTCCTGGGTTACTTCTATTTCTACTGGGCTGTCCTTTCCAGCTACAGTATTCGTTGTGTCTGCCCTCAGTGACTAACAGAGACGCAGGACTTGCTGCTGGGAGGTTTGTGGGAAAACATTTTTGGGTCAAGAAACTTGGCAGATCCTTTAGAGACAGCCCCATCTGTGGCCCAGCAAGCAGAGACTGCTTTAGGAAGTAAGGGAGCCGCATGTCCAGCAGCTGCTATCCTGGAGAAGGGGAAGGGACCACCAGCCTGGGACATCACACTAAGTGTGCTCCAGTTCTTTCTCCACTCCATCCCTGGGTTCGCCCTCAAGCCAAACACACAGCTGTGCCCTGGACAGTGGCTCTGTAAGCCTTTTCTCTTGGTACAGCATCTGGCTTACTAAGCACACATCAGAATTCTCAGAATGCTGGTTCACAGAGGACATTCTTTACTGTTTATTCAGGCTGTCATTAATTTGATTTTAATGAACGTTTAATTTTTGATGAATTTCCTGTAAATCCTCCCTCCAGTTTAGTTTCCAAAGTACAAATCTGATGACATCATGCTCGGGATTCTCAACAGGTGAAGAAGCACACCTTGGAGCTCCATCATCTTCTCTTCTCGGCAGGCAAAGTCCTTCCCAGAACAATGAAGGGCTTTACTCACAGGGAAACATTTCAGGACACTGGGGGGTGGGCAAAGCCTTTCTTGGACAAGACATCAAAAGCACAGGAAACAGACCCAAAAATAAACAAATGGGATTACATCAAACTAAACAACTTCTGAACAGGGAACAAGCAACAGCAGAGAGGCAGCCTACAGCGAGGAGAAAAGAGCTGTCGTCCAGCAGATATGAGGAACCTCAAAACCCCAGCAGCAAAAAGAGAAAATCTTCTAATTTAAAGAATGGGCAGTTGTGTGCAGTGGGTGACTACAGATTACAGCTCCTTGAACTGTGGATCAAAACCCCACATGAGGTCATCTACCTTATGGGCATAGGAAAATTTGGCATATCTGAACGTTATGTGGTCATAGAAATTTTTGGCAACAGTGAAAAGTTTCTGTTTTGGCAAGGGCCAAAACTTAATTCAAAATCAAACATAATATCACAGACAGCGCTCGCCTGGGGTGTATTGTGACTTCACTACAGTGTTAGTTCTGAACACACAGCATACAAACTTTGATAGCTTGTGCTAGGATGCCAGGGAACACTGATGAGTGCTGCCAGCGACACCAGCCCAGATTCAAGATGGTGACACAGGACTCAATGCACTTTTTACTGGAGATACATTTTTCTGCTCTTATAGAAACACGATGTATGTTTCTATAGAGAAAACAGACAATATTTTCCTGCTGTCAGTCTTTAACATGTAAGTATCAAATTTGCATATCTCTGGATTTTGCTGGGTTAGAATGTTTGGTTTTAAAAATTGCTCTATGGCCTAGTGTGGTGGTGCATGCTTTTAGTCTCAGCACTTGAAAAGCAGAAGCAGGCAGATTTTTATGAGTTCTAGGCCAGCCTGGTCTAGATAGTGAGTTCCAGGAGTATGTAGAGAAACCCTGTCTCAAAAATACATACATACATACATACATACATACATACATACATAGACAAAATTTTCTCTTTGAATTGCTGATTTGAGTTTCGGGGAAAAAACTTTTAAATGAATTTTGGCTTGGGATTATGATAAAGTTTGCAACAATTTCTGAAATGGCCCTAAACATTCCTGTACCGTTTTATATTTATGAAAAGTAGCGCTCTCAGGATTGATGACTGATTATCAAATCAAGATGCTGACCAGCTCTGAAACATGGTGAAAGTGCTATGCCATGCAGTACAAACTTTCAGCAAAGACTAAATTCTTTGTGTAAAGTAAACAAGCATGCAAACTGGCTTCAATCTAACGAATAAAAAAATTATATGTATACTAAAGAACTGTTTTAAAATAAGCTTTTAATAATTTATTATCACTGAAATATTATATAAATACCTATTTTACATATCTATATAGCTAGGGTCATTTAAAATTGTCTTGGTAAACAAAGAACTTAGAAGTGGAAAACCTTTAAGAAATCCTATCAAAGAAAACAATATACTTAATACTCTGTAATGTATATGCATACTGAGCATTACATGAAACCCCATAAATATGTACAATTTTAATTTAATATCCTAATTTGGAATACGTTTAGCTTAAATTTAAAAAGAATTAATAAGGTATTAATAAAAAAAATCTACAACCCAACTTTTCTTTTTATTTCTTGTTGACTAGTTACATGGGCTAACTACATTTTAGAAAATTTATATAAATATAATACCACCTTTTTGGGTAAAGAAATTTATAATTTTTCTCAAAGTTTTTTTTACATCTCAAAGCCATACAATTTTCTCTTTTCCCCAAAACTAAAGCTTGCCATGAATTTATATCCAGTTATAATAGTGGCTAGCGTGCACAAAGTTTGTCTGAGATGATTTCAGTGAAATAGAGTATAAGGAGGGGGCAAAACAAAAAAAATCCTAAATATAATCATTCATCTATGAAATATCTGCATTATATATCAAGTGGTCATCGGCTCAGGCCTCACCTTGGCCAGAGACTCCCAAGAACGTAGCATTTTTGTCTGAGTCTAAGCAGGCACCTGTTCGGGAAGACCATTAACTTAAATGCTGTAACCAGGTCTCTGAAGGTTAGACAGCAGTTGCTAAAAGGCAGAAGATTTGGCATAAACTCCTCCCTCTTTGGTGGGGAATAAAAATGAATGGTGACCCAAGGTAGTAAAGGAAAAAGTTTACTCCAGGGCAGGGTGAAGTGATCATGTGACCCAGGTAGTAACTGAGAATGTTAACTCCAGGCCACCGCAAAATGACCATGTACTTCCAGCACAGGTAGAATACTGCTTCTCTTTTCTCCTCATTTTCTTTGTGCATCGATGATGGCCCTACAGAGTGATGTGTATGTGGTTAGTTTGGCTGCCAACAATTCTAATGAGAAAGCTTGCGGTGGTTTGAAAGAAAAATGAATGGCCCCCATAGGCTCATAAGGAGTGGCACTATCAGGAGTTGTGGCCTTGTGGGAGGAGGTGTGGCGTTCATGTTCTGCTGCCTTCAGATCCTTCTCCAGCACCATGTTTGCCTGCAGGCCACCACGCTTCCCACCATGACAACAATGGGCGCAGAAACTGTAAGCCAGCCCCAATTAAATGGTTTCCTTTACAAGAGTTGCTGGGAGGTTGCTTTCTTCTCCCTCGCGGGACCGGCAGTCTCAATTCATCTGGACCCCCGAGATCTGTCAAACACTGGACCACCAAACAGGCAGCATACCCCAGCTGATAGGAGGCCCCCAACACACATATAGCAGAGGACTGCCGGGCCTGTGTTCATTCAGAGATGATGCACCTAACCCTCGAAAGACTGGAGGCCCCAGGGAGTTTAGAGGTCAGGTGGGGTGGGTGGTGGGGTGGGGGTGAGGGGTGGGGTAGGGGTGGGGTGGGATGTTGAGCAGTTGGCGGGTGGACGGGGATGGGGGTGGGGATGGGGGGAATAAAATATAGAGTGTAAAAATAAATAAATAATTAAATTTAAAGAGTTGCTGTGGTCATGGTGTCTCTTCATAGCAATGAAACCCTAAGACAAGACCCATGTAAGTACAAACACAGTTTTACTTGACATGAAATAAACTCAATCTAAAATCAATCTCTCCCCCCTTAACGCACACACCTTATGCCTCCCTCCCTCCTCCCCAAGGTACGCCTCCTTTCTCTGACCCCAGTATTATGGAGCTCAACCGAGTAATTCAGATGCTTGAGGACAGTTCCAGAAATCCTCAAAGGAACTCTTTTTGTTGACAGGAAAGCACAGGCCTAAGCACCTTATATAACTTACCTTAAATTAAGGAGAAACTAATGACTAACATACAAGAAAGCTGTTCTTTCCCAAATCCTGAATTTCATTAGTTATAAAATTAAGAGTGTTGTCTCAGTAGGAGTACTACACACACCAGACTCAAGAAAAGCAGAGCAGCTGGACTCTGCTGTAACTACAGACATGAGTAACTCGAGGACAGAATGACACTAGGGTCAGGTCCTGGACATCCTCTGGAGTAGCTGTGCGACTCGGGGAAACCGTTTAAATCCTTCAAAAATCTCAGTTTCCAGTGGAGTTTGGTGGTTCACACCTATAACTCCAGCATGGAAGACTGAGACAGGGGGACTGCTCTGTATAGTGAGTTCCAAGCCAGCCTGGACTGCAGAGTGAGAGAGCTGAGTGTAGTGAGTGTGGAGGTGAGGCCTCTCTCTTCATGCTCCTCTCATCTTCTTATGGATCCACATTTTCCTCTTGGGCATAGCCAATGTGCCCACAAGACAAGACCCCAGACCCCTCACGTTTGACTCCCTGTTTCCAATGTAGCCCTATTCCTGGCTCCTGGAACCTGGCTTCCGTTGGCTGTATTTACTGACCATGATAGGTTAGATATAGTCTATACTGGAGGCTCCACTAGCTTAGCTACCAGGAGGGAAAGTATGCATGCTCCCCCTGCTGGCCTTGAAGGGTACTTCAGTCTGCTTCCTAGAGAAGGCTCTCACGTGAGGACTTGCTGGCTCCTGCCCAGAAGTTATTACCAACCCAGTAAATTGTTTACCACTTCCTTCTAGTTCCTTGTGTGTGCAATCTCCTGGCTGAGGCCACCAGGGAAAAGTAAACACCAATCTCGCCCTATCAATCTTGTCACACCTGAAGCCGCAACCCCTTGGCTGTCTGTTGGCTGCTGTCCAAATCCAGTCCTGGAAATTTCTGACCTGGGTCAGTGAAGTCCCCCAGGAAACTGAAATGTCACTCTTTTAAGACATACAGCAGTGCAACAGAGCTCCTTGACACTGGGCACGGCCTCTCCCTCTTCCCTTCCCTCAGCTGGAATGTCTTTCTGCTCCCCACCCTGGAGGCCAAACGTGTCCAGGAGCCTCTGGCCTTCGCTCCATATGTGTTCGAATTAGAAGCTTTGCTCACGGGGCTGGAGAAATGGCTCAATCGTTAAGAGCACTGACTGCTCTTCCAGAGGTCATGAGTTCAAATCCTAGCAATAACATGGTGGCTCACAACCATCTGTAATGAGATCTAACACCCTCTTCTGGTGTGTCTGAAGACTTATATGTAATAAATAAATAAATAAATAAATAAATAAATAAATAAATAAAAGAAGCTTTGCTCACTGTCATTTCTGACCACACCTCACACAGTACAAACAACTTCCAAGCTGCTCTGCCTCACCCCTTTCTGGTTTCCAGTGTAACAGAACTTAGTAACAATGAAGAACTGGGCCAAATAAATAAATAAGATGGTAAAAATGAAGCAGTTACATAAGAAGAAAATTGTTCACCAAGATTATCACTAATCACTCAACAAGATACTAATTTAGAGGCTTAAGAGCTGTCTCTAGTTAAGAGCATTTGCTCTTCTGGCAGAGGATCAGGGTTTGGTTGCCAGCACCTACTTGGTGGTTTACAACCATCTACAACTCCAGTTCCAGTGGATCCTAGACCCTTCGGTGACTTCCATTCCACAGTTGCAATGTACACATACAGTACACATTCATACATGCAGGCAATATGCTCATGCACATAAAATAGTAAAGTCAATAAACCAGGAGCAACCAACAACCATCGTAGACTCAAGGCAATGCTAATGAATGGCAGTGCAGCATGGTTTGCTGTGAAGAGGAATTCTGAACAAAGGCTTGGGAACAGGAGGCTTTCAGTACTGAAGGCAGTGCAGCAGCTGGCTTGTACAGGGCACTAATCCTTACGAGGACATTTCACTAAGGTAGTAAAGGACTGATGATACGGCTAAGCCAGCAAAGGCCAAGTGGACATACCTAAGTTCAGTCCCAGGAACGCTGGTGGGATGAAAGAACTGGCTCCTGCAAACTATGCTGACTTCACAGAGGTACCATGCTACACACACCCATGTACTACACACACACACACACACACACACACACATACATGCTCACAATCACACACATGAATAAATAGATGTCATTAAAATGTTTTTTAAAGGTACTAAACTTTCTTTGTGGTTTATAGTTATCAGACTAGAGAAGCCCCAATAATTCATTTATGTAAAAGATTAATAATAACTGGCTATTCATTACATTTATGAAAAGGACCATGTCCATAATTTGCTTATTTAAAAGCTGTGTGAAAGGCCCTATTGCTGAAGAGACAATGCCCTTCAGTCATGGCTCAGAGACCCCTGAGCTCGAACTGGTCTGAAAGCCCCCTCCCTGACGATCTTAGTACCAGAGGGCACCATGCAAGCTGCCAAATGGAAGCAACCAACAGTCCTACCCAGCTAAGATGCCCTTGAACCACATCAGTGACCTGCATAACACAAGAACCCTCCGGGTGCTGTAGTGGCAGGCACACCTTGGTGGTAACCAACAGCTCTTTAACTGTACTTAAGGCCTACTCAACAACCAAAAGCCGTGCCTGGTAGTGGAAACCTAGCTAACTACACAGCGATAGTGAGGGCATGTTTACTGGAGGAGAATCTACAACTGCTAATTTACTAAACCAGAATAATCCCCTAACAATAATCTATACATATCTGTCCTTATATACTTACAGATGAGTATAGTCTTCATACACACACCCCATCAAGGACATTTCTCTTTTCAATAGACAGAAACCACTTCAGAAAACCATGATCAATCCGAATGTGGACTTGTAGAGCCAAGCCCCAATGGAGATATCTGCAAAATACCGCTGCACTTAAGGCCTAGGGAGCATTGGACAAGAAAGGCAGAGAGGGCCAGAGGACAAGGGAGTTTGCTGTGAGACTGTCAAATCAAAAGCTATACAATGAAGTCTCACCAACGTGACCGCCCAAATGTGACCAGAGCAAAGGCAACACCAATGGATGTGCCAAACTGGACAGGGAAAGTCCCTCAAGGGCTCAATCCTACTCAAAGAACTACAGGCAACAGAGGAGAGCTGGGAGCAGAAGAGGTGGGCTTCCCCAGGAAAGAGCACAATGATTGGTTGTACACTGCCATAGGGACAATCCTGCAGGGAAACCTTGGCAACCCAATGGTGCACTGTGAACCAGAGCTGGAAAAAGACTTCCACAAGGCACTTCCTGGTCCCTTTGCATCTAGGTTCCCCCCCCCCCCCCCCGGACTGTATTCCTCCTTGTCAACCAGCAGGAAAGTTGTGTCTAGGCAAGTTAATGACTTTGTAAAATGGAAGGAAAAAAACCCGGAACCTACCTCACAGAGGCGGCTAAATGAAATGACAGGATACTTGGGAAGCATCTCCACTGGGTCTACAGGGAGTGACTTCTTAATCGTCAGCTCTTACCATCCTCCATTATGTGGAGGCTGCCGGAAACAAGCGCATAGAGACTATGTAACTTCCAACAACCATCCAAGTAAAATGAGCAGGGGACATTCTTAGAAGTGTGCAGGAAGCGAGCTGGCTCAGTCCCTCCCTAAGGTCAGTGTAAGCACTCCCTGAAGCAGTTGGTGTCAAAACTCAAGACTGTTGAAAATAAAATTATTATGAAAACACTTGTCACATTTCATACAAAAATAGATCAGGGTAATTATTATTTGGGCCGGTGGAAAAATTTCACCTTATTTAGAAAAACAGTGTTTGCAAATGTAATCAAGTTGAAGTTCTTGAGATGAGAGCATCCTGGATTACCCAGATGGGCACTACTTATCCAGGGATGCATGTATGTAAAGGGGAGAAGAGGAGGCAAGGGACACAGAGCAAAAGGCCATGAGCTCATAGTGCCAGAGACTGGAGTAACATGGTCATTGAGAACACCTGGGCCACCAGAAATAGGAAGGACAAGGAAGGGCCAATCCAGAGCCATCCAGGGCACATAGACCTTGACTTGGGACTCATAGTTCTTGTTCTTGTGGTCCTAGGAAATACAATGCAGCAACCAATGGTGGTCCCCAAAGAAAGACAGCTAGCCACATAAACATACAAGTGTCTAGGGCAGGGGTAGCAGGCCCCAGCAGTTCCATTAAGCAGCCTTCAGTTTCTATAACAAACACCCAGAGAAAGCAATCTCAAAAGAGGGGAAGTCTTCTTCGGGCTGTGTGTTTCAGAGACATTTAGTCCATCTGCTGACTCCTTGCTTCTGGGCTTAGGAGCAGAAACATCATTGTGAGAGAGAAGAAAAAAAAAAGCTGCCCACCATATTGAGAAGACAGAGTAAAATCCACTAACACACAGAGGCTGAGGACAAGATTAAAGCCTCCACGGACATGCCACATTGACCTCCTTTAACTCACCCTCTGCTTCCTGCCCTGGGGGTTTCCATCCATTCCCAATCACACCTTTAAATACTGAGTCTACCGACAGAGGAGTCCGCAGGCAGGGTCAGAGACCTTAGGATCCAGTCACCCGCCAATGATTACCTCCAGCAACTGGGCTGGCAGAGCAGGCCTTCAACCACGATAGGGAAGAAGGGCACTTCAGACTCTAACCACAACAGCAGCAACAACGATCCTGAACAAATCACTGAAAACATCCCCACTTCCTCTTTCTAGGATACAAGAGGAAGGGATGAGCTGGGAAGAGGGTCCTCCAATTCGAGGCTGGTTGGGTTTCCATCTCAATTGATGCATAGATCCAACAATCCCTCTCCAGAACCAGTAAGAAAAACAGAAGACACCACAAAAAGGAAAGCTGAGAGCCAAAAACACCCAAAGTAGGCTGAAGTGTGGGAACAAAGAATGAGATCACCCTACTCGGTCCTTGGCGCCGCCGGCATAAGCTTTGCAGGCGCTAGGTCTTTTTACACATAACAATCATTCAGAAGCGGGGGAGGGGAGAACATTACACATTTTCAGAAAGATCTTGGCACAAATCTTCATATATGCAGATTTTATAGTACAAACTCACATGTTGTAAGTAGGCAGGTGCCGCTGGTGCCTTCCAAGGTCTGGCTATACTGCTGGAATCTGCAGTAGGCTCCTACCTACAGCTCTGAAGCTGGGACTTGGACTGTTCCAATGCAACATTGTAACATTTAACAGGGCTGTTCCCCAAACTCTCCAAGCAATTGCTACACGACCCTGACAAGATGAAATGTTATCTAGAAGAAAATTCCGGAGGAAAACAAATGGATACAGGAGTTGGGCAGCACAATATTTTCCAACTTAAAAAGGGGGCAAGGCAGTGAGATGGCTCTGTTTTCACATGGCCTTTCCCCCGTGTCTCTCATCTCCTCTTTTGTCCCTTAAAGATTCTTACTAATGGATTCGGTGTCCACCTGGATAAGAACTGCCAAGCCTGATGATCTGAGTTTGACCTTTGGGACCCACAAATGGAAGGGTCAAACACATGTGGTATAGACCACACATCCCACCCACCCACCCCACACACAAAATAAATAAATGCAGAAAAAAATTATATGTCTGTTTTGAGAAGAGATTATGTTCTTCAGTCTGCCATTGTGGAAATGAGATGAACTTTTGCAAATTAGCATTAGATAGTAGCGACGTGTCTTTTTAAAATGGAAAAGTTGATCAGAAACACAGCAGCTTTTTTGTGGGCCATCTCTTAGTAAGATGGTTGTATTCCAGGCCTTGATTCACTCTTAGCCTCCAATGTGAATTGCTGGAGTATAAAAATTACCTGGATTTTATTTTCCTTGAGTCCTGTCTTCAGAGAGTCTGTGTCCAGGGACTCTACCTTCAGAAGCAACCCCCCAAATGATGAGAGGGAATGAGTCTCATTGAATGCTGATGTTCATGCCTAGCAGCTTCTCTGTTAGCCCATGTCAAGGGACAAGAAAATGACTTCCTTAAACTTCCTGCCTAGCTGTGCATGATTAAGAATCCATATATTGGGCTGGGGATGGAGGGGAGTGGAAAATGCCTTGCCTCTTAGCATGTGTGTGGTTCTAGAACTACTCCTCAAAGAATCCACCTATTTATTCAACTAATACTTATTGAGAAACTATTTGGGGCCTCGAGAGCATTTGTAGTAGATTTAGCAATGAATTAAATAAGAGAAAAGCCCTCCCCTGTACAATTTATATTCTATTGCGAGAAAGAGAATCTATTTGAAAATCAGCGGGATACAGAGTTGGTTTCATCAATTAAATGCATAGTGGCAGGCTGGAGGGACGGGTGGTGTTGACATCTTTCCCTCTATCTGCCAACAAGACAGCCAAGAGTGACCTACTTGTCTGATGACTGTGTGTGTCTCCAAGCCCAATGACCCCCTGGGGGCAAGCACCTTTATATCCAATAAGCCATCTTGCCAGTTGTTTTGTTTTGTTGAGACAGGGTCTCAAGTTGGCCTTGAATTCAAGATATTCCTGCCTCAATTTCCCAAGTGATGGAATTATGTGAATTAGGTACTCACTACCCTGCTCTGCCTAAGAATGACCCATTCTTCATTTATTTGTTAAAAAAAGTAAAATCATCTTCCACAGATATATTTCTTTTTTAGCGCTTGGCTCAAGCTCAGGTTGATGCATGTGCTAGGCTAAGCCACACTGTCTTTCCCCAAGGACACATCCTGTTTGGTTGGTTTTTGTTTGTTTGTTTGCTTGTTTGTAGATAGGACTTCTCTGTATAGCCCTGACTGTCCCGGAACTCCCTCAGTACACCAGGCTGGCCTCAAACTCAGAGATCTGCCTGCCTTTGCCTCCCGAGTGCTGGGATTAAAGGCGTGTGCCACCACTGCCTGGCCACCAAGAACACATCTTAATTCAACTGTAGCAGTCTTAACAATCTGGTCTTCTATGTACTGTCCTTGGTGGTTAGCAAGTGTAAATCCCCTTTTCAAAAGAAGTTTGTTTTTAACAAATGGGGGAGGACGACAAGAGAGGCTAACATTTCCCAAGCCTGTGTTACTCACCCAGACCCAGCAGCACTAGGAACAGGCTGGTGTGACATTAGAGCTGATCTTTGTAACACCATGAGAGAGATAACAAGAGTCTCCGCTTACCCACAGAGAAACAAGCATGACAAAAACTTGCTGAAGGTCACACTGTGAGTGGCACAGGGGAAACTTGAACTCTGTGCCCACAGTTATAGTCTTTCCTTTACTATTGATCACTATTGGAATTGTTTTTTTTTAAAACCCACATTTCCTGGATTGATCAACCCAGAGAGACTTTGAAACATTGTTTCAGGTTTTAGATAGCAGAAGTTACTTCTCCACTTCACAAAAGCAGCCTCACTTTGGCTTTCTCTACTTAGGAATATATTATCCTATAGTCAATAGAATCGAACATCTAAAGAGATATTCATATCTTATGTTAAGCTCTAACTACTAATTTTCAAATTAAAACGGTCATTGGCTCTCACAATTACTGGCTCCAGACTCCTATGCCCACCCCACTACTTTTCCTTTCTTGTTTCTTTTGTGGGTGAATCTTAAGCCTGCCTCTCCAGCCAGTGGAATGCCCAGGTGGCCCTGGGATCCCATGTGGCATATTTGGATGCTAATACAACATACAACCTACAGGATAAACGACTGTGCGAACCAGATCTGGATAATTCCTAGACATTTTCACTTGATGGTGTTCTTTTCAATCACCTCCATAACAGCTTCCAGGTTGGAGGAAGCAGAAAATGTGCAGATAAAATGACAGTCCTTGAACATCACAACTTCCTCCCCTTAAGCGTGGGAACGGCTCATCTTTTACTATGTGCCCAACAGCAGGTGCATTCAGGGGGTGGAGGGGAATAACAGACGACGCACAGACAGACAAGGACCAATGGGTTGCAGGGCTATGTCGTGGTCTGCGGCAGAGCTCGGCGGCTGCGTGCAAATCCCAGCCAGCACTCGCCGGCGCCCGGGAGAAGGAGAGCCCGAGCGAGGCCGGAATGCGGGGCGCGGGGTCCCAGCCGCTCCCTCTCCGCGCGCTCTCGAAGCCGCCCGCAGGAGCGCGGCGCGCGGCCCGGGCGCTGGGCGATGGCTGCTCCACCAGCTCTGCGCGCCCCATCGCTGCCAGGCCCCGAGCCCCCGCCCTGCTCCCGAGCCCCTGTCCCTATCAGCGCGCTCCGGCCCTGCCCCCCAAGCCCCCAGCACCCCAGTCCCTGTCCGCGTGCCACTGGTATCCCCATCTCCCCCGTCCGCGCGCCCCAGCCCCGAGTCCTTACCACAGCTTCCTCTTGAGCGGCAGGAGGCTGCCGCGGTTGGACGGGGTGACGCCGATGGCCATCTGCAGCACCGTCAGGTATTTCTGGTACTTCATCTTGTCCCCGCTCCGCTCGCGGGCAGGGCCCCGCCGCCGCCGCCGCCGCCGCAGACACAGCCCCTCCAAGCGCCGCATAGATCAGCTCTGGGCCATCCGCCGCCCCGCCGCGCGCCCGGCTCCCGCTCCTGCCGCCGTGCGTGGCCCGCTCGCGCCGCCGTGCGTGGCCCGGTACCGCCGCCGTGCGCGCCCTCTGCCCGCTCTCAGCCGCCCGGCGCGAGCTCGGCACCGCTGCGCACCGGCGGCGGGCGCGGCCTGGAGGCGGCGCTAAGCGAGCCTTGCACCACGCAGGTCCGCACCCCACGTGCCTCAGTTTCCCCGAGGGGGCTAACAGCCTATTTGCAGTCGATTACGACCGCAAAGAATCTCAGACCAGAAAAAAAAAAATGTATATGATTACCACTTAGTGGTTTGTCTCTTATAAGGTGTTTTGTTTTCTGCCTGGATGTGATTGACGATTTTGTTTCTACACAGTGTGCAGCATATATGTTATATGGGGCGCAGTCTTCATACACAGAGTAGTTCTGGATAGTGGAAATGTAGAGTTGGCAAAAGTACCTCAACAGTCAGTTGTGAAAAGTTGAGATTGTCTTATGACCTTTAAACTTACTGTGGAACTAATAAGGGAATATCGAGGGGCCAATAAAATACGGGAAAGGAATAAAAAAGTAGACAACGGATGCATTTTACAAAATGATTTAAAATAAAGCAGCAACAGGCCTGCAATTCCCTCTGTGGATCCAAAGTTCTCCTGGAAGGGGGTGGAGCTGATGAGGCAGCTCTGTAGGCCAAGTGCTTGAAGCATGGGGACCCGAGTTCCATCCCCAGCACAATGGGACTTGTTGGCCAGTCTTGCCAAATCAGTGAGAGGCACTCCCTCCACCCCTACCCCCTCAACCGTCCATCCCTCACCCCCTCCCCCCCCGCCCCCCCCCCCGTCTAAAAGAAGGTAGACAACGGTTTGAGGAAGACACTTGATATCTACCTCTGGCCGCTACATAGCTCCCACACACATGTACACCACAAAAGGCACAGTACTGCGGACACCTTGAGCCACGCTTGGCCGCTAGGGCACTGTGTACTCACACAGTGCCTTTTCTGCTTTTGGCGAACTCTCGAATTACGATTCCTATTAGCATTCTATAACTTGGACTGTAACCATGCAGGATCTCAGAGGTCCTTTCATGTAATTCTAGTTTTGAGTCATCATATTTCCTCTACTACATCCTTATTCTTTTTTGCCACATTTATGCTGCTTAGTTTTTTGTCAAGTTAATTCAAAGAAGAGTGATCTGCCAAGAAAGAATCTCAGCTGAGGGATTGCCTCCACCAGATTGGCCCATTGGCCTGGCCTGTCGGTGTGAGCATTTTCTTGCTTAAAGATCGCTATGGGAGGATCTGGCTCACTGTGGATGGTGCCACCTCTGGATAGGTAGTTGTGGGATATATAAAAAGCAGGTTGAGCAAGCAGTGCGGAGCAAGGCAGTAACCAGCATTGTTCCATGGCTTCTTCAGCTCCTGTCTCCAGGTCCTGCCTTGAGTTCCTGCTCTGTCTTCCCTCAGTGAAGGACGGTGATGCAGAACTGTAAACGTAAACTCTTTCCTGCTCAAGTTGCCTTTGGTCAGTGTTTTATCTCAGCGAGCATACTAGAACAACATTATTTTCTTTTGTTTCTCTTTTTGCTTGTTTCTTGTTTGAGACACAGTCATACTCTGTTGCCCAGGCTGATCTTGAACTTATGTCAATCCTCCTGCCTCAGCCTCCTAGTGTTGGGATTACAGGCATATGCTACCAAACATGGCTTCACATTACTCTCTTTACTTCAGTTTCTATGTCCCTCCTTTCACCCTGGGGTTGTTGGCACCGGCCAATAAAAACAAAGGGAGCAGAGTTGACAAACAGTGTTTCAGATAGCCCATGAGCACAGACAGAAGTGAAGACACTGGAGGATCAGCTCTGGGGAGACAGATCAACGTTATTCAGGGCAAATCAAGGGTTATAGGACTCTCTAGGGTGGGCAAGGGTCATTGGCTGAAGGCTAAGATACTGATGCCTCAATGAGGAGGCATTCTAGGAATCTCAGGTGCTTGCTGAGTGCGTTTCTTACTCAGAAAAAGAAAGCTTAACCTGTAATCCCAGGAAGGCTCCAAGACATTCTGTAGGTAGAGGATATGGGGATTTTGAGCTCCCCAGACAAAAATCAAAGAAGCAGCCCTGCTGGTAATGGGAGTCTGCCATTTTGCACCGAGCTCAGAAAGCTATCCAGTTGCCTGTTCCTTCCATACTTCCCCTTATGTAACAGACTGCACCTGAATTCCATCCTCACTGTTTATTGTTTCTTTGCTGCACCTTCATCTTTGTTGATCAATATCTTCTTTCCAGTTCTATACAATGCTGTGTGCCTCAAGCACAGCAAGAAAAGACAGTGATGCAATGATATCTCTATGCCAGCACCTAAACTTAATAGCAGATGTCCACTGACCAAGCACAGACACACTCTGGAAGAACTTCCGGAGGATCATGCAGGTGGATTGGTGGATAAGATCTCCACATAAGCATGATGACTAGAGTTTGGCTACCTAGCATACACACACACACACACACACACACACACACACAAACCCACACACCACACACATACATACACACATGAGCACATGCATACACACATGAGCACATACCACATAAACACATGCACACACACATACACATGAGCATACAACACATACACACAGAAGTTGTGGTTCCCCACTCCTGAAATCCCAGTACTGAAGGCTGGGGTATGGGGTGGAGACAGGGTGGGGCTTGCTGGTCATCAGCCTAGGCAAAAACCAGAGAGTTCGTTGAGAAATGAGTTACTTTTCTATTGCCATGACAAAACATCATGACCTAAGCAACTTATAAAAGAAAGCCTTTATTTGAGGGCTTCCTTATAGTATCAGAGGGTGAGTCTATGGCTCTCCATGCTGGGGAGAATGGCAGCAGGCACACAGGCATGGTACTGGAGCAGTAATTCAGAGCTTATATCTTGAGACAAGAACAAGGCAGAGAGAGAGAGAGAAAAAGAGAGAGAGAGAGAGAGAGAGAGAGAGAGAGAGAGAGAGAGAGAGAGAGAGAGAAAAGAATAGAAAAAAGGCATGAGCGTTTGAAACCTCAAAGCCCACCCCAAGTGATACACTTCCTGCAATAAAGCCACACCTCCTAATCCTTCTCAAACAGTTCCATCAACTAGAGACCAAGATTTCTAATAAATGAGCCTATGAGGGCTATTATCATTCCAACTACCACACATGATATACAACAAGTACATGCACACTAATAATCTATTGTGATGATCACTGATTATAATGGGCTGCCATTAGAACGAACTGTGGGCTGAATGACCAATAGCAAAGCCTGTGTCACATCCATTTGCTCAGAGTTAAAGTGTTATGCTAACTGAAATCTGAACCATTCTTTGAGGGACTGATGCTGTTTTACTAAAATGTAATAGCGGATACTGGACATAACTGAACCAGGACAGCCAAAACTATATATGTATGTGTGTAATGTACACATGAGTACTGGGAACAAGTTGCCTGTATGCCCATCAGAAAGAAATAACAAATGTTAATCCTCACCTTCCACAATGTCTCCTCTCCATTTTTGAAATAATCAGCACGTAAGATTAGCACACATAAATTTCCTTGTGGCTTGGGCCCCCAGCATTATTTCATACACAGATAGGAAAGCAACTCTACATCCATTTCACTTCCATTTGTCCAGGACTTTTAGCTCTAGCAGGAAATGAGGGGCTAGTAGGTCTCCAATACTTCAAATGCACTCATATGCAAGAGAGGACCTTGGAGCTGTGCTCAGGATCAAATGCTGGGGCTAGTGTGTGCTAAGCAACCGTTCTATCACTGAGCTACACTCCCACTTAAAAAAGTCATTTTGAGACAGGTGCTTGCTAATTTTCCTTTTCCTTTTCTTTCTTTCTTTTTTTTTTTAAGATTTATTTATTATTATAAGTACACTGTAGCTGTCTTCAGACACACCAGAAGAGGGCATCAGATCTCATTATGGGTGGTTGTGAGCCCACCATGTGGTTGCTGGGATTTGAACTCAGGACCTTCGGAAGAGCAGTCGGTGCTCTTACCTGCTGAGCCATCTCACCAGCCCGCTAATTTTCATTACAATCCTCCTGCCTCAGCTTCCTGAGCACTGGGAACCACCATGCCCAATACTATCTTCTTAAGAGACATCAAGTCTCACCAGCAAATATTCACCATTTCTTTTACTTGTTCATCCTTTTGCATGGCTTTTGCTGTTTGTGGGGTGTTTGATGAAACACTACATTGTGCTGAGTGATCAATTCATACAGAAGCTGGTGGACCTAGTGGGGAAAATGAGACATAGAAAGAAACATGAGTGAAACACTTTCTGAATGGCAGAGGAGTCTGCGTGGACATAAAAGGCAGAACACTGGAAAAAAAAAAAAAAAGGCCAAACTCCAGAGATCCACTAAAGGTTTGCAACACTCCAAGGATGTTTGTTCAAAAAAACAACAAAACAAAACAAAACAAAAAACCAAAAATCACACACACACACACACACACACACACACACACACACACACACACAAACCAAATTAATACAATAATAGCCACAGCAACAAAACCCTATGGAGTCTTGGTGAGAATGATGAACTCTATGGCCTTTTGACATGTCTGACTTCCATCCTTTCTTCCCAACCTGTTACCAGAAGACACATTTGAAAGATACATACGAGTTAAAAGAGGAGGGATAGGAAGTCAGTTTCCATGCACACAGTAATAAAAGAGCCGGAATAACTGTGTGAAAACACCAGATACAAGAAACTTTCAGGAACAAAGTTGTTACAGGAAGAAACAAGGGCATTATACAAAGATGAAGGGGACAATCTGCCAAGAAAACATCAGAATTAGGAACAACATGCAAGTGACTGAGCCCAACAGTACACAAACAAGCCCTCCGGGATGTGGTCCTTCCTTTGGTAGAGGGCCGACACCTTTATTCCTAAAGGATCTGGACCATTAGTAGCCCTTCCTTAGCAAAGACAGAGTTTTCCATTGGCTTGAAGCACAGAATACAGCATCACTATGAGATGCCCTGAGGGATGTCTTCATTTCAGACAGTCTCTTCCTCACTCCCATTGTAATCAGCATCATAGATCCCCAGTGTGAGCTGGGAGTCAGGATCAACCACCCCCACCCAGCACAGTAACTCCTTTCTCTGTTGATTCCAAGGGGTGAGGAGTCCAAAGTGCCCGTTTTCCCAGCTCAATGGAGCTATTTTGTGTCTCCTGATCAAAGCATTTTTCCCTTTGTCTCTAAGGCCTCTAGGACATCAGAACACATGTTCACAGGGACAGGGAGCAACAATTTCTTGCCATGGAGGCAATGGGGTTTCCCGTGAATGGTGCTTTCTCATTTCCTTTCCACAATTCTTGGATCTACAAATCCTGATTCTGGAAGACGGTAAGCTTTGCTGAAAGCTAGTCCAGAACATTGGTAGCTTTGTGGAGAACCTTGGCCAGCTGTGCAAGGCATCCCCACATAGCTGGTATTATAATATTCCAAAGGTCCTTTCAACATTCTGTCATGATAGCTGTTTCAGCATGGTAAGTGTTACAGTCTAGATGCATGTCCCTCAAAATATATATATATTGATGTCCTTTACTGGTGATGGTATTGGATATTGGAACTTTGGGGGAATTAAAACTTTCCCAACGCAGACTGGTGGCATAAAAGGCTGCTTTCTCCTTCTACCACCAGAGCATGAGCCACCAGTGGGCTCTCACCAAACCCCAATCTGCCAATGACTTGACCTCAGACTTCCCAGCCTCTAGAATTGGGAAAAAATAGATCATCAAGTCATCAGCCTGTGGCATTTGACCAAGTCATGGAGAACACGATAAATTCAGTGGGCTCATTGCTAGGTTCCATATTCTGGAGAGTGAATTCCCTGCTCAGAAGCCATGCTAGCACTGGAGGAGGTCTTTTGTAAGTCTGCATAGTAGGTTTGGCAGGAGAGCTATGCACAGGGAGGTAAATCCATGTTCAAACTAATTACCCATGCCACTCAGAACAGAGCATCATTTCTCCACTGTGGAAGAGACTTAATATAATTTACCTGCCTTCAAGTAGCTGGGTGATTATCGCAGGGAGTGACTTATATTAGGGTTCAGTAGTCGTTGCTGTAGAAAGATTGGACAATTGGCAATAGCTGAAGCCACAATAGCCTTGGTTGTTATTGTTTGTGAAAGTACATGTTTGTGATGGTTTGAATATGCTTGGCCTGGGAGTGGCAGTGTTAGGAGGTGTGGCTTTGTTGGAGGAAGTGTGTCACTGTGGGTGTGGGCTTTAAGACCCCTGTCCTAGCTGCCTGGAAGCCAGTCTTCTCCTAGAGGCTTTCTATTAATGAAAAGCAAAGGGGGACTTTTAATACCAAGTGTCTAAGGTGCTTAGTCCACCTTCTGTGGCAATAAGTCAGCCTCTTTTTCCCAATCATTGTGGTCATTGCCTGGTGAGCGGCTGAACAAAGTAGCTGTATAGCCAGGAACAGAGGCTCAGCAACGTTTGGCTTAGTTAGGGTTTCATTGCTGGGAGCAGACACCATGACCAAGGCACTCTTATAAGGACAACATTTAATTTGGGCTGGCTTACAGGTTCAGAGGGCCAGTTTCTTTTCATCAAGGCAGGAGGAGCATGGCAGCATCCAGGCAGGCATGGTGCAGGAGGAGCTGAGAGTCCTACATCTTCATCCTTCTTGTCACCAATTTTTTCTTTATCTTTTTTTATTAGATATTTTCTTTAATTTCAAATGATATCCCTTTTCCTGGTTTCCCCTCCAAAAGAAACCCTGTCCCCCCGCCCACCCCCTGCTCACCAACTCACCCTCTCCTGCTTCCTGGCCCTGGCATTCCCCTACAGTGGGGCATAGAACCTTCACAGGACCAAGGACCTCTCCTCCCATTGATGACCGACTAGGTCATCCTCTACTATACATATGCTGCTGGAGCCATGAGTCCCACCATGTGTACTCTTTGGTTGGTGTTTTAGTCCCTGGGAGCTCTGAGGGTACTAGTTAGTTCATATTGTTGTTACTCCTAAGGGGCTGTAAACCCCCTTGGGTCCTTTCTCTAGCTCCTTCACTGGGGACCCTGTGCTCAGTCCAATGGATGGCTGTGAGCCTGTACTTCTGTATTAGTTGGGCACTGGCAGAGCCTCTCAGGAGACAGCTATATCAGGCTCCTGTCAGCCAGCACTTGCTGTCATCCACAATAGTGTCTGGGTTTGGTGACTGAATATGGGAAGGATTCCGAGGTAGAGCTGTCTCTGGATTATCCTTCCTTCAGTTTCTGCTCCATAGTTTGTCTCTGTAACTCCTTCCATGGGTATTTTGTTCCCCCTTTTAAGAAGGAACGAAGTATCCACACTTTGGTCTTCCTTCTTCTTGAGTTTCTTGTGGTTTGTGGATTGTATCTTGGGTGTTCTGAGATTCTGGTCTAATACCCACTTATCAGTGAGTGCACACCATGTGTGTTCTTTTGTGATTGGGTTACCTCACTCAGGATGATAGTCTCCAGATCCATCCATTTCCCTAAGAATTTCATAAATTCATTGTTTTTAATAGCAGAGTAGTACTCCATTGTGTAGATGTACCATATTTTCTATATCCATTCCTCTGTTGAGAGACATCTGGGTTGTTTTCAGCTTCTGGCTATTATAAATAAGGCTGCTATGAACATAGTGGAGCATGTGTTCTTATTACATGTTGGAGCATCTTCTGGGTATATGCCCAGGAGTGATATAGCTGGGTCCTCAGGTAGTATTATGTCTAATTTCCTGAGGAACTGCCAAACTGATTTCCAGAGTGATTTCCACTAGCAATGAAAAAGTGTTCCTCTTTCTCCACAACCTCACCAGCATCTGCTGTCACCTGAGTTTATAATCAAATCAAAGATCTGTATGACAAGAACTTCAAGTCTCTGAAGAAAGAAATTGAAGAAGATCTAAGAAGATGGAAAGATCTCCCATGCTCATGAATTGACAGGATTAATATAGTAAAAATGACTATCTTGCCAAATGCAATCGATAGATTCAATGCAATCCCCATCAAAATTCCAACTCAATTCTTCATAGAGTTGGAAAGAGCAATTTGCAAATTTATTTGGAATAACAAAAAACCTAGGATATCCAAAACTATTCTCAACAATAAAAGAACTTCTGGCCGGGCCTTTAATCTCAGCACTTGGGAGGCAGAGGCAGGTGGATCTCTGAGTTCGATTCCAGCCTGGTCTCCAGGACAGCCAGGGCTATACAGAGAAACCCTGTCTCGAAAAATAAATAAATAAATAAATAAATAAATAAATAAAAAAAAAGAACTTCTGGTGGAATCACCACCCCTGACCATAAGCTGCACTACAGAACAATTGTGATAAAAACTGCATGGTATTGGTACAGTGACAGGCAGGTGGATCAATGAAATAAAATTGAAGATCCAGAAATGAACCCACACACCTATGGTCACTTGATCTTTGACAAAGGAGCTAAAACCATCCAGTGGAAAGCAAATAGCATTTTAACAAATGGTGCTGGCTCAACTGGTGGTTAGCATGTAGAAGAATGCAAATCGATCCATTCCTATCTCCTTGTACAAAGCTCAAGTCCAAGTGGATAAAGAACCTCCACATAAAACCAGATATACTGTAACTAATAGAAAAGAAAGTGGGGAAGAGCCTCCAGCATATGGGCATAGGGGAAATTTTCATGAACAGGACACCAATAGCTTATGCTCTAAGATCAAGAATTGACAAACAGGACCTCAAAAAATTGCAAAGCTTCTGTAAGGCAAAGGACACTGTCAATAGGACAAAACGGCAACCAACAGATTGGGAAAAGATCTTTACCAATCTTACATCTGATAGAGGGCTAATATCCAATATATACAAAGAACTCAAGAAGTTAGACTCCAGAGAACCAAATAACCCTATTAAAAATGGAGTGCAGAGCTAAACAAAGAATTCTCAACTGAGGAATACCAAATGGTTGAGAAGCACCTAAAGAAATGTTAAACATTCTTAGTCATCAGGGAAATGCAAATCAAAACAACCCTGAGATTCCACCTCACACCAGTCAGAATGGCTAGGATTAAAAACTCAGGTGATAGCAGATGTTGGCAATGTTGTGGAGAAAGAGGAACACTCCTTCATTGCTGATGGGATTGCAAACTGGTACAACCACTCTGGCAATCAGTTTGGTGGTTCCTCAGGAAATTAGACATAGTACTACCTGAGGACCCAGCTACTTCTGGGCATATACCCAGAAGATACTCCAACATGTAATAAGGTCACCAATTTTCTAATCACATTCCACATGAGTCTCATCCAACTAAACCACTGGTCACAGGCCATGAATCAGTATGTTTCTGGTCACTTCTTCCAAGAAAAGGGAGCAAGCAGGTGCCCTGCTCAGCTTGCTGCTCAGTGAGAGTTTTCCTATACACAGTTCTATGGAGATGTCCCAGAAAGGGGATGGAGTACCACAGGTGTCCTCTTATGGTGGTAACTATATATCAAGAATGACTCTCCGTAATCAGACTTAAGTCTTCTCTTCCCATCTTCCAAGCGCAAGAGACTTCTTATGCAGTCATAATTATGGCTGGAAGAAGAGTTAGGGCAGCAGGAGGGGGACCACACCATTCAGGTCCTCCTTACACAGTCAGGCTTAATTCCCAGACACCACATCCACTTAGTGATAGAGTGCTGCTGTGCACACTCACCTTCATGACTTTGTGGTCAGCCTACATTCAACTGAGGATACATAGCTCAGGTCCCATGGTAGCTACCAGCAGCGTTCTACTGTGACCACGGTACACAACAGGAATCTCCAAGAATTGCCTCCTCCTCAAACAAAAACAAAGAGGACAGCTATCGGCAGAGCGCAGCAGACACTGCTCCAGAATCTGAGCTCACCTTTTAGAACTTGTCAAAAGCTCCAAATAGCATTCCCATCTGCCTCAGAAGCTTTCCAGCATGGTGTCTCGGGCCGAATCGTATGTTCCAAGTGGTAGGGCTACATCCTTGGCAGATATTGGAGATGTTGCAGAGCATCTCCTGCTCCCATCCCCACTCAAAACTAACAGCTTTTTGCAGTAGTTGGTAAATGGGATGGAGCAGCTTACCTCTATGAACAGGTATCTGCTTTCAGAAGCCACACTCAGTAGGCATTTTATCTCTTTGGCTATAGAAAGAGTCATATATGTAACCCACAAGCTTCATCTTTGAAGATATAATAATGTCTACCCGACAGCCACTGTAGAAATTTCCCTGGGTTAGAAGACCCCTGAATTTATATATATATATATATATACATATATATACATATATATATGTATATATATGTATATATATATATATATATATACCACCCTTTGATCTGCAAGTAGCTCATCAAGAAGTGCATGCTAATCAGCTGCTGCTTCTTATTCAGTGAATCTAACAAGCATAATGTCATTGAAATGATGGGCCAGGTTGCTGTGACATGAAAGGGAAATAGAGTGAAGTTTCCTGTGGACTAAATTTTGACATGGGGATAGAGACCTGATACAGGCTATTGAGAGCATCTTGTTGGCTTTACCAGCTGGAAGCAAACCACTTGTAGTGTGTGTGTGTGTGTGTGTGTGTGTGTGTGTGTGTGTGTGT
>JADRCD010216952.1:0-12898 GCA_019843815.1 Montemys delectorum
GGGCTATTGAGATGTATAGGAATCATGCAGGAACTCTCCATCCTAAAGTATTGTCCTCAAAACTGAAGCCCTACCTCTACCCCATGCTGTGTGATGTTGCTATGTCCCTGTTGTGGATGTGTTTATATTTCTTCTCCCATGCCCTGTCCCTTGATCCTTACAGTGAGAGAGCTCTTAATTATTGGGATATGCAGGTGAGTGTTGAGCTCACTTCATAGGCAGGGAAGCTGGGCTCACATCTGCTGCAAGCTATCACGTACTTCCTCGGGCTGTATGTAGTTCAGAAGCCTGTTCCCCAGAGTCTTCAAGGTCTGTCTTCTCCCATTTCTCTCCAGCTGTTCCCCCAAACTGGCCTGCTTGGATAGGAGTCTTTGTTTGTGGCTTTGGTATGCGGCCCCTCTCTGCTGCCCCTGCATGCCTTCTCAGTTAATGGAAGGGCTGGCATCCTTACACCTTAGTCATGCTCAATTCATCTCAGTGGACCAGGTCAGCCAAGCCAACATTTACTCAGGCCCAAAGCCATTGGGCAGAGTCTTTTACAACATCAACAGCACCAGCCAATGAGGAGGCTTGTTTAGTTCAAGTTCATTACCTTTTGGGATCTCTGCCCAGGACCGCAGGGTGAGTCCGTGGCATTCCATTGCAAGGTATAGTGACCACCTCTTGGCCAGCTTAAGAGTCTCATGGACTCAAATGAAGCCAGTTGGTGTCATTTCATTTGGCTTGGAAGGCTGGAAGGCTGGGTGTTTCTCAGAATTTGGACCTCTTGCTATAAAGTGCTAAGTGAGAAATCCCTCATTGACTATCTAGTTCCACATGAATGTTTAGTGGGGAAGCTGTAAAGTCTATGCCGGGAGGATGCAGGGGAGATTGGTGCAGGTGACACCTTCTTTTTATACCATTAAAATTCAACTTAGAACTCTAGCCCCTTTGAGGGATGTTGGCTGGAGTAATCCACACATGTCATCTAGGGCTGCCTGGGAAAATCAACACATAGGTCATCCCAGCTCCAGTGTTCTTTCAGGGGTCACCCTAAGGTTGAACTTCACTGTCATCTCCATATACTAATAACTTTGCTCTTTATATATATATATTTTATTTGGGGCTGGGAAGATTTTCAGTAGTTAAGGGCACTTGCCATACAAACATGAGAACCTGAGTTCAAGTCATGAGCTCCTATATAAAAGCTGGATTTGGCTACATGCACATCTAACACTCTACTCCTGTGGGGGTGGGGAAAAACAGGATAGAATGGTGGAGCAGCAAACTATAGGTTCTCTTCTGGTCTCCATTTGTACACACACACACACACACACGCACACGCACATGCACACGCACACGCACATGCACTCACACTAGATGTTGAGATTTCCTGATTGTGAATTTGTTGCAAAACTACAGTAATCAAAACTGTATGCTGCTGCCACAAAGACAGATAGGTGAGATACCAAAGGGACAACAGAAGAACATGGAGACAGGCTCATGGAGCCATATAATCAGCCTGGCTATAATTAAATGATATGCATTTCCCATGAGGAATATATTGTTGGACAACCTGGATGTCCACATTCAATAGAAAAAAGCTTGGACTATACCTTTTATTGTATAAAATGATTTATTGGAGTCTAAGTATAAGAGATAGCAACACTGTAAGAAAACAGAAGAGAAGCCTCATGATATTATATTTGGCAATGACCTCTTGGATCTGACCCCCAAACTTAGAAGCAATGGGAAAAAAGGAAGAAAAGCATATTTTATTAAATCAAAAACTTCTGTATAGCAAAGACCACTATCAAGAGAGAGAAAATGTAGCCATAGAATGGGAGAGAAACTACCTTCAAATCATATATATGATAATGGGCTATTGTGTCCACAATAGACAAACAAAACAAAAACAAATTCTACAATGCAACAAAAAATTGCAGAAACAAAGCCCAAGTTCCAACACTCTAATTTCAAAATCACATTCATAGCCAGTAAGAATATGAAAGCATGACAATGCTCAATGCCACTAAAGAGAACTCAATTAAAAATATATATGCACAAATATAAAGTATACACATGTACATGGTGGTACACTCAGCACTTGGGAAGCAGAGGTTGGCAGATATTTGTGAGTTCAAGGCAAGCCTGGTCTACAGAGTGAGTTCCAGGACAGCCAGGGATACATGGAGAAACCCTATCTTGAAACCCACCCCCAACTAGTTCAAATGGCAAACAGTACTATGTAGCTCCTACCACAGCACTCACTTGTAGACTGAGGAGGAGGACTTAGAAGGTTGATTTTAAAAAAGAGGTGTAGAAAATTCCCCTGTGGAGGCCTATAAAGAAAATATTATTGATTTCGTGGGGTGTACTGATAAATAGTTAAAATGGGCCAGGCCGTGGTGGTGCATGTGGTATTTGGGAAGCAGAGGCAGGCAGCTCTCTGTGACTTTGAGGCCAGCCTGGTCTACAGAGTGAGCTCAGAGTGAATTACTCAGAAAAGCTCTTGTAAACTCTGAGTAGGTGAGTGAGCATAGCTTGTTGCCTTGAAGCTTGGATAGCAGAGTAGGTGGCTGTCCTAGTTTGCTTTCTAATGCCGAGGTAACACACCAACTAAAAGCAGCCTGAGAAGAAAATGGTTTATTTCCACATACAGGTCATAGGTTACAATTCATCATAGGAGGGAAGCAAAGGCAGGAACCTGGAGGTAGGACCTAAAATAGATACCGTGGAGGGAGGCGTGCTGCTTACTGGCTTTCTTTCCCTGGGCTACCTTCTTTGTGCAGTCCAGGCCTACCTGCCTAGAGATGCTCTTGCCCATAGTGGGCTGGACCATCGTAGGATCAATAAATTCATCACAGACATGCCCACCAGTCACTCTGATGGGGGCATTTTCTCAGCTGAGCCTCCTTTTTCCCAGGTGTGTCAAGTTGAAAACTTCAGCTATCACAGTGGTGGGATTTGGTCCTTGGTAGTGGGTTCCTGATCATTCATTTATAAGAACAAGCCTGTGAGTCACAACCTGTTTTTTTTGGGAGGTGTCTAGCTCTTTCACAGGAGTCACATAGGAGATATCCCCCATATCAAATATTTACAATCCAATTAATAACATTGGCAAATTACAGTTATGAAGTAGCAATGAAAATAATTTTGTGGTTGAGGATCACTACAACATGAGGAACTGTATTAAAAGGTCACATGTGGAACTAGGAAGGTCGAGAACTACTCATCTATAGTATACTGAACAGTTCTCGTTTCGGAAGAGGCCATATTTAAATGTCAGATATTATCATTGCCACGTCACAGCACTGCTATCATAATTAAAGAGAATGATAATGAAGAATTGTACCTAGCACATGGTATCTACTATCTAAATATAGTCTTCAAACCATGGCATAACAGAGATATACCACACTGGATATAAATGAACAATATGATAGAGAAATGAGGCAAGGCATTGTGGCACTGAATGCAACGTGAGTTTTGACTGGCTAGGTGGCCTACAGTTTGGTGGCTATTGTCTATAGACCTATGACCTCACCATGGACTGATGGGACTGATGTATCTCCGTGATATTACTCAGCACTTACTACTGGCTGCTGACAGCACCAAGCATCACCTTACAGAGCCACATTCTTGAATCCTTCGGCCAGTCCTTCAACAAGCACACTTTCAGCACCATCCCCCATCAATTCTACTGAAAGCTCTTAGGAGAAGTTGATGAGCTGTGTTCAGATTTCCCCTCTTGGTGATTCCAATGCTGCTGAAATGTGAGGCCCACTGCTGTATATAATAAGGCTGTCACCTCTCCGCTTGCTTTGATGGGGATGGAGTTTATGAATTGGAAAGGGGGCCACCTGTGCTTGCTTTTCACTCCTTTGCCCTGATACCCCTGACTCCAATGGACATGTCATGTTATTCATGGTGCGTGTGCTTGTGCGTGCGTGTGTGTGTTGAGGGGGGAGGATTATGCACATTTTTGTTGTTCTCACCATGTCAGCAAAGGATGAGGCAGAGAATTGATGCTCATCAAGTATGGAAGGCACTCATGAGTTTGGAGCATGCAGGCAGGCCCAGGTGCAAGCAACCGTCACATATTTAAATCTAAAATTGGGTGTTGGAATTAGACTCGTCCTCTAGTCAAAAATCTGAGGTTGAGGGCCTCCAGCTCTCTTTGTTCTATTTGTCTCTGAACTTGGTTTGGTGGCAGCATCTTTTCATTAGGAGAACATTAGTGCGGGCAATTCTCCATTTGGCTACAATTCTCCATGTGTCAACGCACATGAAGAGTCACTTCCTTCTTCCATTGCCTGGAGCCACACCAGTTCATGTACACATACTTTCTGCATGATCCTAACTTCCCCAGAAGCAGGAAGACTCCTCCCAGTCATCCCCAGCACAGATCCTTGGATCCTTTTATAGACAAGTCTTTGGGAGGCAGACAAGCTTGAAAACATCTGCTCAGTTAGTGTCAGCCTGCTTGGGAGGGGATGGAGTGGGCCTCCTGGGTAGCAAGGAGTCATTGATTTCCCAGGTAACCCTGAGAGCACTAAGACATGATCACTTCAGGGTACGAAGGAACAGAAGCCTTGCCTGGCATGTGTGAGTTGAGCTGGGGTTTGGACTGGAGGGAGCTCCTCCAGCAGCCCTCACAGATATCACATCTCTCTTCAACATTCACGGTCAAAAGAAGTTATGAGTGGCAGGGCCTTTCCACCAGGATTCAGTCTTCAGCATGGAAAATTAAACCATACTTTCTGAAGGCCTTCTATGCCTAAGCCAAGATCAAAATGGAACAACAGTGTTTGGACTCAGAAGGTAGACAAATTTCTCTTTAGGAGTGCCTAATTGCATAGGCCCAGGAGAGGCCGAGGTGCACACATATACACATTACCTAACCAGTGATAAAGCTGAGGAGGCCACTCTGTCTTCTTACATCATGTCTTTCAACATTTATCCCCAGTGGGCCCTCCTGGTGCTTCTTTGTTTTGAGATTAAGTTATGATTTCTTTCTAAGTACTGTGCTTGTGTTTACTTGGCAGAGGAATTTGTGATGGCTATCTTTAAAAAGATTTAAAAATAAAGGCTCAAACGCTGTTACTGATTCACTTCTATGTCAGGTCAGGCTGTCTGTATTTCACTCTGCACAGCTGGAAAAATGGTCCAAATAATGTGAACACCTCTCTTCTTGCAGACTCGTAAGAAGACAATGTTCTAGAGCAGGGAATGAGTCAGTCGCTGGTGATATCAATGATGCAGGTTATGTTAGAAGTGAAATTTATGAAAATTTATGGAAAGCAACTGCACTGTTAGGACCTTGCTATCCCCAGAGTCCTCTCTCACTTGCTGGCTGGTGCTTCCCAGCTTTTTGATGGGCTCACAACATTGCTTACTGCCCACTCCAAAGAAAGCCACTCATGTGGCTTTAGCTAGCCATGGGACCCTGAGACTCAAATGTGGACTGATGCATACTTGCCTAGCAGAACATCTCCCCCCAGGGCTTTGCCTACTAAGCACAGAGCCCTGGAAGCAAAGTCATAGGCATGTGTGAAAGTACTGATGAATTTGTCCTCCTAAATGAGATATTTAGGATCTCATTCCTTGTTCCTGGGCTGAGAGACTCACCTATGGGTAAGCATTATCAGGTCATCATGGAAAAGTACTCTGTGTCCCCCTCTTCTCTGCTTGTCTCACTGGAGACAGGCATCAGTAATTCATTTTTGGTTCTGAATTCTGCAGAATTTTATGTATGGACACTGAAAGCATAGGTGGCTGACTGGACTTGAAAGACAGGCAGTGGGAAAAGATCCCATGGGCACAGGAAACAGCTAAGGTAAGGCACAGAAGTGGGAGCAGGCAGGGTTCTCAGATCGCTGTGTGATTGGATTGAAGGATATCAGGAGGCATGTAGTGGGGTATCAATTGTAGGGGGTATTTTATCACATTTGAAACAGGAAGTCCTTGGTGGTTCTGAGAATGATTGGGTTTGATCTGTGTTCTGTGGATGAGAACTGTTATAGACACAGGAGATGGACTGGGCTGCAAGGGACTGGCAGTAGGCCACCCATGTGGATACCTGTATTCTTTTTAGACAAAAGGTATTGGTGACATTGACAAAGGGGGTGGGCTGCACCAGCTGAGATAGGGGTCACTAAGAGGACAGGGTAATCTGTGGTGATGGGAAATGAGTGGCTGGTGCCTTCACCTCAGTTGAGAACCTCTCTATGTCCATGTAAACACATGCTTTGTGTAGCTCTGATGGGCTTTCCCCAAAACTTCCCCAGGACGTGGGCAGCTGAAGTATCTGAGGAATGAGGTGAGATTGCACAACTCTGTCTTCCCTTGGTCCAGTCCAAAGACTGCTGCCTCCGAGAGAGGGTTGAATTGAAAATTCTAGAGATTAATCTCCCAAATCCAGCAGGCAGGAGACTCGTAAGCTGTTCTGGTTTATATCAGCATTTTGGGCTCCTCTCAAACTGCTTCGGAATCTCCAGCATAGTAGTAAGGGAAGCTCTTTTTTAAAAGGTTACATTCACTTTATTTTGTGCGTTTGTGCCTCTGTGCACATGCACACAAATTCCACAGCACACACATAGAGGTCAGAGGACAACTCTCGGGAAGTGATTCTTTCCTTTTATCATGTATGTCCCGAGGACTGGATTTAGGTCATCATGTTTGGTGGCAAGAGCCTTTGTGTGCTGAGCCATTTCTATGGGCATTCTTGTTAATAAGAGTGATTTCTGGACAATTTGGCTCTAAGGCTACTAAAACCAAAGCAAATGTCACAGCCCCCCCACCCCCACCCTGGCCCAGGAGAGTCCGGTTTTTGTTTTTTTTTTCCTCTGCAGGGTGAAGTAACAAGGTCAAGCTGTGGGATGTCTGAGAAGATGGCTATGTTGATAACACCAGTGCCAGTGGACATTAATTTGTTCTCAGATTGAGTTCTACAGTAAGCATTTATTTTTCTTGATTATTCCACACAGTAGCTCTCTGAAGTGGAAGTGGTGGTCTGAATGAAAATGGCCCCATAGGTTTATACATTTGCATGCTCAATCTACACTTGAAAAATGTTTGGAAGGATTATGGGGTGCAGCCTTGTTTGAGAAGGTTTGTTGGTGGGAGTGGGCTTTGAGGTTTCAAAACCCCATGCTAGACCTAGTTAATCATGGATTCACCCTCTGAAACTGTAAGCAAGCCCCCAATTAAATGAGTTGCCTTGGTCATGGTGTCTCTTCACAGCAGTAGAGCAACAGATGGGAAAAACACCTCCCAGGGAAGTGAGATCACTTACCAAAAGTTACTTTCTATGAGTTAGAAGAGGCAGGTAGGATTTTTAGCCAAGCCTGGCCTTGTCAGGAGCCATTATTTTTAACCCCTAAGCTTTACTACATTTACTACCCAACCATAGAAATGATAGATTTTTGTCGTCATGCTCAGGCAAATTGGGCAATACTGCCTGTCCTGATTAACAATGCAGAGTTTTATGGTGGATCTAATCTATTAAAGCAAGGCAGCAATAGGAAGAAGTTCATAAGGAGCCACTGTGTTAGTATAAAATTATCACTCACAGAGGTCAACTGTACCAACTTGTAGAGAGTCCAGGGTCCTTGACTCCCCAGCAGCTTTTAAACTGTAGAGAAAAACCCTGTACACAGGATAAACCCTACCAGGATTTCCTGGCTCCCTTAAATAAAAACACAGAACCATCTAGCTTTGGGTTCAGACGTGGCCAATTTCAGCAGTTCAAAGGATGCTGTTGAGGATTCTTCAGACGTTACCTGTTTCCCCATGTCCATTCCGTGCTCACACAGGATGTCCATTCATGCATCACAACTCTTCTCACATTTTCTGTGAAAATAATGCCCCCTTTCAACAAATGTCATGAGAGGTTTGAAGTTGAATCCCTCTGGTTTTGACATCCAGCTCCTGAATCTTTGCTTGAGAGTTGAACTGTGTTAAGTGACATGAAAATTGTTTGATGAGAAAGGAAATTATTTACCCTGAGAACAAAGTACTTAATCTAGGAGATGAGAGGAGGATAGGTAACAACCAGTCAAAAGAGAAAGACATCCCCTCACATTGAGCTCTGTAGAATCTGGTAGGGAGAAGAGATATTGGGCAGGGTATGGAAGCAGAATAGAAAGGACTCAGTGGATCTAGACTCTCAAATTCAGAACTAGAAGTGGAGCCTTCCTGGTGCAGTCCTATAATCCACCTATTCCAGAGTCTAATGCAAGACAACTGACAAATTAAAGGCTAGCCTTGGCAATACAATGAGATAACAAATCTAAATAAAAAGTAAGAAGAGAGCTGAAGGTATAAATCATTGACAGAGTAGTCACCTAGCATGTAAGAGTCAATTTCCAGTACTCATCTACCCACATAACAAACAGACAAACAAACAAATACACAAACACCAAATCACCCAGTCCTGGAGTCACTGGAGTCAAATGGCACATGATGCAGCCCTTGACCAGCCAACTTGCTCAAGTCTCATTTCGGTAAGAGTGCCTTGATACTTATCAGTTTTATGTGGAGATTTTAATTAAAACTTGGAAAATATTATATCTCCTAAAGGACACAAATAATAAATACAGATACCCTGAGAAGTGGGTGGATTTGAGATCCAGGCAGTAGCCAAAGCACCTGCCTTGGTTGCAGCAAGAAGCAGGAAAGAAAAGCAGAGGATCTGGGCAGAGAAGAGGGCTCGTAGGACACCTCAGATGGAGTTGTAAGAAGGTGTGGGCCATCATGGGTTGAAAATTCTTGGTGTCACCAAGTTCAGATAGGCATTTCAGCACAGAACATGGCTTTCTCTAGGGCTATGCAAAAAAGCCATGGTCAGTGGTGTCTGCATTGATCCATGAGAAAGCCATTTTAGGCTCTGAAGAACAGGCTATCCGTGACTCTCCCAGGGGCAAATAATAATACTGAATGGAAGGACAAGACAAGAGAAACATGGCTATTGTTTGAAACCTCTAGGAGGAATAGCAGAAGAACCAAGCCCTGCTTAATCTTGGCCCTGCCCTCCAATGGGCTCTGAGTGCCTTCCATGTTCTTGCCTGACATAGAAGGACTGAAACTCACATGCCAGTTTCAACGTGTAGGACCCAAGGTACCTCAGTGAATCTTGACTGGGTAGGATATGGGATGATAAATGTTTAGCAATCACCTAGACATAACCTGGGGGGAGCCTTGATTTGTGGCATTTGCTCATTTCTGTGGTATAAATTCTCCCAACGTGACTTCATCACATTTAGAGGTAGCAGAGATATATAACTGTAGGCCAATGTCAATACTTTCAGCATGTAGACACAAAGGGTATAAATAACCACAAACTGTCAATTAGCTCAAGATACAAAGAAATAACCAGAAAGCAATGATTCCTGACTGCTGATCTTTGCATGCAATATAAGCTAAGTACTGTGGGTTTGACTGATTTTGGAATCACCTAGAAGTTTGAGATGCACTTTGAGGTGTATCTTTGAGGGGGTTTTCAGAGATGATTAACTGGTACAAGGCAAGAAGGGAGATGTTCCCTGCATGTAAAAGGTATCATCCCATAGGCTGGAGGCCTAGCCAGAACACAGTGGGGGAGAGGAGAGCCAGCAGAGCCCTGGTTTTCCTGTCTCTCTCTGCTGATTCATCATGCCTTTTCCACGGTGATGGCCTGAACCTTCTGAAACCTTCAGACAAAAAGAGCTTTATTTCCTCCAGTTGTTTCTGTCAACTCTCAGCCACAGAAAAGTCAATAATGTATCTATCTGATGTGTGTATGTAATTTTTAAAGTTTTTCATTTAAAGACACGATTGCAAGGTAGCCCAGGTTAACCACAAACTCACTATGTAGCTGAGATCATCTTTGAAATCCTGATTTTTTCTGATCCACCTTCTAAGACTTAGAATTGCAAACTTACACCACAGTGTCAGTCATTATAGTTTGTTTGAAATAACCACTGTATTTAACAATCTGATTGATGGAAATCAAAGGTTAGGGAGTGGCTTTTGTGAGACCTTTCTGCCTGGCTCTAGCTCATGGCTGTCTTCCTGTTCTCACCCTTCCTGGGCTTAGCAGTGGTCATGTTCTTGTTTGTACTTTCTGCTAACTGAAGCAAGACCTTCATGTCTTCCTCTCCAACTCCTCAGTAGAGGTGTGTAAAGCATACCACATGTTACAAACAAATCTCGAGTGGGTAAGTAGCTCCTAGGTACAGTGTGGCAGTCGGGGCATCAGAAAGGAATCCTAGGTTCCCTGCTCCAGGTTGATGCAGCCCACAATGCTTTTTGGTCCTGGCAGCCATTACACAAATGGCCATCTGCTTAATGACTGTTTTCATAGCTGGGCTGACCCTCCATGAGGACAGGGGTTTTGTCTGGCAACTCCCCCAAGCCCGGTGTTTGGCAAACAGTGTATGTTCAATCAATACTTGTTGATTCTGGCTGACTCTACAAAGTTTATAATGCTTTTCTAAACTATCCACACAAAAATACACAAATGCATTCTGCTGAAAAAATATTCCAACATTACAGATAGGGAGAAGTATCTTGAAGAGCCCCATCCCAACAAGATCCATTAGGGCGAGGACTACAGGCTTGGGTAAGCATGAAGCCTTTACTTTTACTTATTTGCTTATAAATGTATCTGCAAATGTATATGGTACCATTTTGAGGCTTAAACTTTGATTTTGAAGTAACCATTGATCTGCAAGATGTTTTTATAATGACACAGTGAGGTCCCTTGTCCTCTGTTCCCAGTTGTTCCCAGCAGTCACTTCTTATATAACTACACAACAGTATCAAAACCACAGACAGGCACTGGGGAATGTGTATAGTTTTAGACTGTATTCCACAAGCAGATGTGTGTTGCTACCACCACAATCAAGATGTGGAATTATTCTGTCAACACACCATTCTAATTACGTCATCACCCATCCATCCGTAATCATACTTCTCCCCACGCCACAATCCACACTCATCTTGTAGTCAGCCATCGGTCCGCTCTCCAGTTCTGCACCTTTGCGGACTCCTCAGCAATGGAACCACGACATTAGACCACATCAAGACTTCTGACAGTGCTTTTTTATTTCTCTTAACATAATTGCCCACAAAAGTAGAACTTTAAAAACCATGAATGATGTGCTATTTCGCACATGCTTTTTAATTAAGCCTCATGTCCTAGAGGATGTTTCCCTTCAGAATACTCAGGTATGCCAGTGTCCCTTGAACTCTCACATAGTAGTCTATAGATTGAAAAAGTCAGCATAAGTTCATGAGGATATTGTTGCTAATATATTCAATTCTCCCCATTCAAAGAGATGCTTACAGTCACCAGCCCTGGGCCCAAAGATAACCCCAAGTTGCCATTAGCTAGACCTGAAAAGCAAAAGCAAACTGATTAGGAGTACCCCTAGGAGTCTCCAGCAAGAATTTCAAATCATGAAATGAGTCACCCAAGTACTTAATATTAGTTGGTATGTTTGGAGGTCACTCCTCATTTCTACCACCTGGAAAGAGGAATGAATCTCTAGGGAAAGGATACAAATAAACAAAGTCTTCACAGTCACTTAGTCACTTTTGCCACTGCTGTGATAAGATGCATTGAGGAAAACAACTCAAAGGAAAAGGATTGGTTTTTGCTTTTTGTTTTCTTTCTCTTATCGCATTATCATGATGGAGAGCTGAAGCATCCACATTCTGGAATCAGAGAACCCTGATGCATGCTGCTGCTCAATTCCCCTTCTCCACTTATACAGTCCAGGATCTCGCATAGGGAATGGTGCTGCCCACAGTGGTCTTCCTACCTCAGTGCAATCAAGATATCTCCCAGCAGTATGCCCAGAGACCCATTTCCTAGGTGATTCTAGTATCTGTCAAGTTGACTATCTTAGTTACCTACTGATGTCAACAGGGGCGTCCTCATTGCTCCAGAAAGATTGCTATACACACACATATACTTAGATACCTCAGTGCAGAAGGATGGGATACAATGCCAGCAGGCTTTTGTTGGTTCGTTTTGTTTTGTTTTGTTTTTCCTTTCCAAGCATTATTATTTTCTTCTGAGTAATGAGTGAATACTAAGGTATCCCACAGGCTGCTCTTGAAGGGTATTGGCTGCAGGAGAACAGAATGGAAGGAACCAGGTAGATGTAAGTCCCTACAACCCTCGTTGTAGCCCCACTGAGGCAGTATAAGTTTCAAACTCTTAGATACACCCAGAAGGAACCCTGTCATGTTTTCCAGGCCAGAAAGGTTGGACAAATCCCAAGTCCCAAGCTCCAGTACTCAGGCAAACCTGATCTGCGAAGGCCTGAGTCCTAGGCCCCTCTCTCCTTCCCAGTTTGCTTCTTTTCTTTTTCTTTCTCCAGTCATGTTTTTTAAACCTTTTGTACAGAGCCTTGGGCCTGTTTTGTTATCCATGTCTGGAAGGCTTGGGGCTTTATTTAGAGTTTTCTTATTCTTTGGGAGAATCAAACTGCGCTTATTTTAATAGATGAAACCAGGAATCTAAACTGAAAGCAGAGGCCATGTAAACAAAGGCCTTTTATGTGGTGACTCCAAATGAGTTTACTGTAACAAAACCAGGGCAAGTAAATATGTGAGGTTTACAAACATAAACTGCAAAGTTGCTGAAGTGTGAGGCGAATTGTTGAAGGCCCTCCTGTCTCAAAGCTATGGCCTGGTTTTCTCCATTTGCATTTCTATCATAGTAATCTAGGGAGGAGGGAATGTTCTGGCAAAGAATCTCCAATGGTGAAGCCAGTCCTTGATTGGATCAGGAGGCATCCTGTAGGACCTACCAGGACCAATGCATCTCCATCCTTAGGCCCATGAAGAAATTTGCTGGAGCACATCATCTACATATCATACAATTTTAGAAGGGACTCTCAGAAATGACCTGCTTTGATTGCATGAC
>JADRCD010216952.1:13298-29065 GCA_019843815.1 Montemys delectorum
CAGTGTGGAGGGCTGGCCAGTGAACATGTAGAAGAAAATACAATGATGAAAATATCCACTAGAGACAGGGGCAATGTACTTGCTATAATGAAATCTGAATTCAGATCCCCAGAACTCATACAAATGCTCTATGGGCTTGGTGGCTCTTCTGTAATCCCAGCCTCAGGAATCCAAGAGGGGATCCTGGGACAAATGGCTAGCCAGAGTGGCCAAATTGTTGAGCTATGAGTTTAACTGAGATAACCTGCCTCAGCATATAATATGGAGAGTGATCAATGACACATGTCAACCTCTGGCCTCCACATGTGTGAAGATACACATACATGTACCCACTCTCATGTAAACATGCACATATCCACATGCTCATACACTGTATCTACACACATACAAAAAAAGAGAGAGCTGAACATGTACCTCAGTGCTAGAATGCTTGTTCCACACGGAATGAGGGAGGTGGGGAAGGAAGGAGAAAGGGAGAAAGAGGAGAAAAGAAGAGAGGGAAAGACATATACAAAGAGATGGAAAGACAGAGACGCAGAGAGAGACAGAGACAGGCAGACAGGCAGACATACAGAGTGAGAACAGGGTGGGGGAGGGAGAGAGAGAGAGCCTGTGCATGCCCATCAACTGTCCTTGTTGCTGGAGGGGAACATCCTTCCTTTAATCCAGCAAAGGCTGAGGGTGTGGCCAGCAGGTGGAATTCATTAAAGATGAGCATCTTTGCCAGTGGGATTGGCGACCTGGCATCCAACCACTCTCCCAGAGAAAACAACTAAACATGGCGTGAAGTTTCATCTGGGTGGTTCTGAGACAGTCAGTTGGATTTGGAACTGAGGGGTAGGGGTCAAGCCAGTATGAGCACTGTGGGAAAAGGGAGAATGGGGGAGGGACCAATTAACCTCTCTGCTATGGTGTGCTAGTAAATATTTAACAACCAGCTCTCAGGACTGCAAGGAGACTGGGTCTGCTGCCTTTGTGGCCTTCTCTGGTACAAATACATCTAGCAGGGCCAAGTGAAGGCTATCAAGTCACGTGGCTCACAAAAGTTAAGACCATTTAACAACCACCTCTTCCTACTTGTTATCCTCTCTCCTGCACACTGCTGCTTCTGTGGTACAGGAAGTAGACCATAGAGGACTGGGAGTGAAGGGTCCTGGGACTTTGTGGGAGAAAGTAGTATTGGAACCACATCTGTGGGAAGTTTAAGCAGATGGTTTCCCAATACTTAGACTATGTGCCTGTCCTCCTTGTTGCATGGCAAGATCCATGTGGACGTTCCACTGGTATATGATAACTAGCTAACTAATACCTACTGTGCTGTGAATCTCCTGGTAGAACTCAGATGTGTTCTGATTGGTCCAGTGGCCTTTTGGATGCTCTAATTGCAATACTCTCTGTACTCTCGATATCAGGTCAATTCTGTAACAGAAAGAATACATTTCTATCCCTCAACATTTTGACTTCTGATAGTGGAGTCCTATAAACGATTGCTTCCACCGGTCTCAGAGCTTGCTGACCATGGAAAGCTTGGGACAATCATTTGAACAAGACTTTTGGATGGATTTCGTACAAACCCAATTTTTAAAATGACTTCCTGATGAGGTAGATTTTGCTGAGGAAAAGGCTCTGGTAAATCTTGATAAAGTCTTCAGAGTTAAACACTTTAGTAATACCTGGACCCAGAAATACTTATTAAGTGTGTCAGATGCCAAAATCCTATAAACAAATGAAATGGATTCTATGGAATGGGCCTGATTGACTGAGTGAGTGAGTGAATGATGCTTCTACTAACTGTGCATTCTGTGAATCAGAGGAAGGCATTGAAACCCAGGGAGCCAGGAGGAGTCAATTATACTAGTTACAGAGAGACAATAAGGACAGGATCAGAATGGAAAGGCCAGAGCTTGAAGTACAACTGTAGCTTGTGTGTCCACCATTCAGTATGGTGCTGTATACCTATGACAGTGCACAAGAAGGTGCACTGTCATAGGTAAGCTTTATGGCACAATCTCATTTCATCCAGGTCTCAGCAGGAGAGCCACAGTTGTCCATGTTTCTCAGAGTGATTCAGAGAGGATTATATGCTAAGCTTAGTGCGAGGGGGCAGAATATTTGCGGCCGGAGTCTCCATTTCTTTGGGTCTGTTCTCCTTGGGCTCTGGTAGATCAGAGTTCAAGCCTCCATTGACTGAGGTGGGGCTTGAAGACCACCGTGAGAAGGACTGGTGGGAAGTTGTAAGCAGGGTGATTCCTGCTGGGTGAGCATCTGCAGCCGCTGCACTGGGAAATACGAGCCATGTCTGCTTGGTTCCTGGAAACTGTCATTGTTGATGGGGTATCCTGAGCACCCGTGTGGACAGATGCTATCTGCTGGAGAAATGATTTCCTTATGACTCTTCAGTAGCTTCAGCCTCGCTTTTTGTTTTATCCCATGACCATGTGGGGGTCAAATGAGGCTGGGAGCATGTGTTCTGGGAACTGGGGCTGTTTCCTGGGAGATAAAAGTCATCTGGGGCAATTAAAACTTCAGAATGAGAGGAGGTGATTTTGGAAGAATGTTCTCTGTGTCAGGCTTTTCTCCCTCCTCTTCCTCTTCCTCTTCTCTGCTCACAAGTCTACACAGAGATAATGACACAAAGTTATGAAAATAAAAGTCTTGCTGGCTGGGAGAGGCGCATACTTGTGTGGTGGGGTGGATGGGGTTGGGGAGTCTGCCTTCTGCCAGCAGGCTGGCCTTCTTGGGAGGCAAACTTCTTGAGCCCCAGGGTCTGGAACCAACATGACACAGTGTAATTAGTGAGCAGCTTGGTCTTTTGCAGACAGTCTTTCTTTAAAGAATGTCCTGTGGGCAGCAAGAAGATAAGACACGAGACCAGGGTAAAAGGAGCAGGCACCAACCAAATGGCTTTGGCACAGGCTTGCTCTTGTTGACCTACTTTTGTGTTGGTGAAATGAGGATGGTTCCTATGTCCCTATTGGAGCAGTAAACTGGTACCATTGCTTTGGAGGACACAAGTTGGCCAAGTATCACATTGGTAAATACTTTCCGTAGACTATCACAAATTACAAGGGCTTGGTGTTGTTACTATAACATAATATACTCTATGTATTACTATAAATATATACTTATATTTATAGCCTTATACTGACTAAAGAGTAAGAAACAGATTGAATTTATGCAAGAGATAGTTTGTTTCCTTTTTGTTTTGTTTTGTTTTGTTTTTTTCAAGACAGGGTTTCTCTGTGTAGCCCTGGCTGTCCTGGAACTCACTCTGTAGACCAGGCTGGCCTCGAACTCAGAAATCCACCTGCCTCTGCCTCCCAAGTGCTGGGATTAAAGGCATGTGCCACCACTGCCTGGCAGATAGCTTGTATCTTACTGTAGAACTTTATACAGCATCGGTGGTGGTTAGCTTTTGTCAACTTAACACAAAACTAGAGCAATCTAGGAAGAAGGAACCTCAATTGAGGAATTGCCTCCATCAGATTGGCCTATGATCCTGTCTGCTAGGTATTATTTTTGCTTGATGATTGATGTGAGAGAATCTATCCCACTGTGGGCAGCTCAATCCCTTGGAAGGTCATCTAGAATTATATAACAAAGCAGGCTGAGTGAGTTGGTAAGCAGCACCCCTCCATTGTCTCTGCTTCAGTTCCTGGCTCCAGATTCCTTCTTTGAGTCTTTGCCTTGATTTCCCTCAGCTATGAACTGCTACTTGCAAGATGCGATAAATACTGCCTTTGCAAGTGGCTTTTGTTTGGTGTTTTGTTGTCATAAGAAAAGCAAACCAGAAAAACTTCAAAATAGATAATTCTTATTTATGTATGTGAAATAAAATATTTTATATATGTATATATTTGTTTATAACAGATTGGTTCATGAGATTATAGAAGCCACACCCTACCCCCAATCTGCCATATGAAAACTGGAAACTATGAAAGTTCAAAGTCTGATGTCTAAATCAAAAGGCCTAAGACTCCAGAGTGTAGATTCCCTTGTGTAGAGGAAGATAGATGTCTCAATGCACCCAGAGGAAGTGGGTTCTTCCTTACCTTTTTGTTCTGTGATGACTTGGGTAGTTAGTAGAATGATCACTTAAGCTGGTGAGACCCATCTTTACTGAGGTTGCAGATTCAGATGCACATCACATTTAGAAGGAATACATGGAACTGGTCAATACTTTGCCAGCAGTGTGGCATCACTCAGTCCAGGCAAGAAGTCAAGTCGGCATCACCCTGGATAAAATGTGTTTTCAAAGGTAAAAATGAAAGCTCCAGGACACTCCTGTAAACCAGGTAAGGCCACACACAGAGGCTGCAGGGCCCTTATGAATTTAAAGTGTTGTGCACACCACCTTCCCTCTTTGTAGCTGCCCGATTGGCTTTTCTGCTCCATCCCCGAGCTCTGGTGCACACTTAGGCGCACTGCTTTGCTGAGTTGATTTCCTAGTCATTCTAGTACACACAGCACCATAAAGACTCAGGAAGCCAAAACCTATAAAAGTCCTGTCTTTACTCTTGTCTCTTGACACACAAGCAATTTGGAATTCCCAGCACCATAAAGATCTCACCAGGTGTTGAAATGTGTGGAAAGTGTCTTGAGTTGATGGGTCTGGGATGCCAGCCTCCCCCCCCCCCCCCCACACACACACTCCTTGTCGCTCTGCCATTCACTGCCTTGTGTGGTTGCTCAGGATTGGCAAAATACATCCTGTGCTTTTCCCACTTCACACACCCTGTCTCACATGGCACCCTAATACCACCACCACCTCCACCAGTTTGAAAGTGAAAGCTAATGCAGTTCTTGGCAACCTCTCCCCTTCCCGATGGTGTCGATTGCTGTGTGACTGGCATGTGGTTTTACAGTGGCTTTGCAGTTCTCTTAGCAGCATGCAGGCATTGCTTGTGTACTTACATATCTATTTATTAGCATATATGGGTCTTCCCAGCCGTAGTAGGTTTTAATGAGAGCACTACTTTTGCCAATGGTATTATTAAAATTAGTACAGGGGTCACTGAGAGGGCTGAAGAAGGGGCGTGGTAAACTAATTTGCCAAGTAAACATGGCAACCAGAGTCAATCCCTGGAACGTACATAAAGGTGGATGGAGAAAACCTACTTCCAAAAGTCATTCTCTGATCTCTATAAGTACACCATGGCATGCATGCCTGAATACATACATTAGATACATCCCCCCTCCCCTGATGGGGTCTAAGGATGGACTGAACTCAGATGAGGCTGTGTACTAGGTATGAATGGACATTTATATTAATAGCAGGATGTAAATGAACACCTCAGGGTCACCTTGTTTGAATTGATGGGGCTGAGCTGGTGATGGTCCAGAGATTGCAGACTCTACATTTTTAAGTTTGAATTTGTCTCTTTACCCATGGTTTGTTCATAGGGAGGCAAATGTTTTAAGGAAACCCTCACTCCTGCCACAATCTTCCCATTAAGTCTCTGACACCCAGATCTGCTCAACAGCAAGAACAGGAGAGAAGACATCAAGGCATCTATCAGCCAAGCCCTACTATTAAGGCATAAGCTAACCTTAAAGCTAGGTCCTCCCATACCTCCTAAGAGCAGACCCAGAAGGATTATGACTGGCTGTCCATCAGCTTTGACTGGAATCTAACAACATATCAGACTGCCTTCGTCCATGCCTTCCAAGTGTTCCTTATTATTTCACAAGGTGTCTTCTAAGTAAAACCCAGGGACCTATCCTTTTCCTCCAATATAAGCGCTTCCTCTCTTCCACATGCTATCAAAAGAAAATTTGTAGAGTAGAAGATGTCAGTGAATTTTAGTCCCTCAGTAGCCAATCCGTACATTTCCCTTTGACATAACATTTCTCTCAAGAGCTAGGGTGAGAAGAGGAGATTAAATTTTTATTTTTATATATTTAATGTTTTTCTTTAATGCAACATAAAATACAAAAGCAGATATATCCATTGAATTCTAGGTGGTATTTTGACATACACTGTGCAAGGTTTAAGTCAAAATTTATTATCTTCCTAAGATATATATATATATATATATATATATATATATATATATATCATTTCTTTATAGTGAATTCTTTCTTCTAGCCACTTAAGCTGGAAAGTAGATGGTGCAGGTAGCTTTAGTCACCACAAAAGCCCAGATCCTCTTTCTCTTATTTAACTGTAACTTGTTAACCACTGATCAACTTATACCTATCTCTCTCTTTTCATGGGTATGCACCTCCATGTGCACAAATGCACACACACACACACACACACACACACACACACACACATTTTCAAAGAGAAAAGTTTGTTGCCCATTTTTAAGCAGTTGATGTTGAAATGACAGTAAGCTGTGTGCAGGAGAGAAGGCCCAGAAGCTAAGAGCACATACTGGTCTGGTAGAGATTATTGATTTAGTTCCCGGTACCCATATTGGGCATCTTATAAGGGCAGATAATTCCAGCCTCAGGATATCCTTCATCTCTGGCCACCATGTGTACCTGCTCTCATGTGCACATACTTCTACAAAGTCACATGTGCATACAGATAATTGAAAACAAAACTTTATAAATGTTTGGAATTCCTTAGGTAGCCTGCATATTTTGAGACATATATTCTCCCCTATTCCATATGTACGTTGTCTCTTCATTCTGATGCTTCTTTACTTTTGCAAGGCTTCTGAGTTTGTCATAAATCTATTTACTTTTAGTTTTGTTTTCTGCTTAGGGAGGGTCCTGTCCAAACCCTTGGCCATTCTAGGTGTCTGTCTTGTGTTTTCTTCTAGTAGTTTTATAGTTTGGGCCTTGATGTTTAAGACTTCAGTCCATTTTCAGTTGACTTTTACACTAATTGTTAAGAACTAGAAGTAGAGTTTTATTCTTCTCCATGTGGATGCCCAGTTACCCTAGTCCTGCTTCTGAGGATGTTGCACCTTCCTTGGTTAAGGAACTATAATTTTATAGGTTTCCTACCTTTCCTCTAATGCTGCAACTCCCTTTGTTATGTTGGTCCTGAAGTACAATTGGTGTGCCTTCAACCTCTGATGCTACCAGGGTTGTTGAAAGAGTTACTTCCTCCTTGGAAGGCCAAGGCAGCTTAGGGTAGCTTAGGGCAGCTCACAGGGCCCCCCATGTACACCCGTCTGTATTCATCCCTCAGCATTGCTAGCACCTCATAAACTTCTCTCCCTTGGTTGAACTTCCTTCCAATCCATTTGTACATCCTGCTCTCCAAAGCCTCTGAGCCACTAATTGAATAAGTCCCCTTTCCCTGGATCACTTCCTTCCTGTGTTAAAACTGATTCCATTTCTTTATTGGTAAAACCAATTTATCCCTAGGGCTTCCATGCCACTCACTTCCCATGAGAAGCCTGCATGCTGTACCACATCTCAAGCATCTGTTCCAGGAATTGGAGCCTTAGATCCCAATTCCTCTGTACTTTTGATTATCACGCTATTTAAGTCCTGATCCTTTTCTGATGGTTGCTGACCCCTTTATTCTTTCAAGTTTATCTCTACACAATCCCTTGGGAAGCGTCTTCCAGAGAAGAACTTTTTTTTCCTGTAAGGAAGGCTGCTGGCTAGTTGACTTTTCAGTAAGGCCACTGCATAGAGGGCAAGCTGTATTGGTTCTTACAGTATGTGTGGACAGAATGGAAGGATTTTTGTAGATGGTTGTTCAACGCAGATGTATAGTGCATTGGAAAGCATAATTTTGGATTCTGGTATATAATTTCCCTACTCTCCTCCCCATCCTCTGAATTATATGTGCACTTGAAAGGAGCTTTGTCATTTGCCCCTCCAAATGCAGGACATGACACATGTGCCATTGGGATTATGTGTCCTCACAGTTTTGGAGACTAGTACATGACAGTATATGGGAGAAGGTGTCCAGATGTCTGGGTCACTAGGGCATCTTCATATAGGCAAAAGTAAATACCCCTGTAGTCTTATCTCTGCCTCTTCCCTCTTTTCTGCAATCATGGCAGAAACTCCTGGAGGCCCCACTGATTATTGCTGGACTGGTATTTTTCCATGTCAAATTTCTTTCCCTGATTCAGCTGGTGGAAACTTTTGCTTGACTCCTTGTTTTCTAATCTCTCTACTCCCCCACCAACTCTGCCAACAACTTCCCCATATTTTCCCACGGCTTCCCTCTGGGGCTCCCTTCTTGCTTTTGTCTGTATCACTTCTGGCAAGAAGAGATGCTCCTCCAGGCCAGCTTCAAGTTCCATGTCTTGGGAAGTCGGCTTGCCTTGGTGTGTTATAGATGTAGCATCCTTCAGCATGCCTCTGTCCCCCTCTTTAATGCTAAACAAAACTGAGACTTTGATAACACATAATACCTGCTTCCTGAAGAGTGACTATACACATTCATTCTACCCTTAATCATTCAGTCTCATGCCTGAGTCTGTTTCTCTGGCCTGCGTGTAACTAGCCTGGGTCATGAGGTATGCTCCTAGAGGACAGTGCACTTGAGTTTGCCAAGTGTGTTTGTGTTTCCGTGTGTCAGCATGTAACTGAAGTGCTCTGGCTGGAACAGCTCTGCCATATGGCCTGTTTTACTCAGCCAGGTGTAAAATTTTGCCCTTGGCCAAGTCTACAAAATGTCTCTTTCAAACTGGCTGTTCCTTCCCAATGTGGCAAGACCAGGAAAGGTGTTGAAATGTTTCAAGAATAGAGATGAGGGTCTTGGGGCACTGCCATGTCCTGTCCCAGAGAGGGAACCTGCCCTGTAGTCTTCAGCTTTCAGCTTCTCGTGCTGGGCTTTTCAAAGGGCTGCCATGGAAGACCTGCTCACTAGTCCCATGGAACCATTTATAGAAGCCAAGCTGCCCTTGGCCTCATGTGGAGAGAGACAGACTCTCCCCCCACAATGGCCCACTGTTTCCTGGAAAGCCCAACAGAAAGGCAAGAAGGAACAGGGCACAGCCAGCCCCTTTGTAGGAGGATAAAAGCTCCCCTCATCAACCCAAAGGCATCTCCTGCCTGTAGCCTATGGAGTACTGTACTACACCGGGCTCTTTGATAGAGCTGGTGGCACAAAGGACATTGTATAGGGCTCTGGAAGCAGATTCAGGGCCAAGACTCTCCCCGACTACAGATCTCGAGACAAAGAAACTGCAGGAACCTAGGTTGGTCCTTGCATTTCACAAGCTGTGTTCAATAGTACAGGAACCTTCCAGCCTCTTCCAGGCACCTGGCAGGATTTCTTCATTGCTGACGCTATCCAAGCCTTTGGTTCATGTAGTTCTTAGGAAAATGGGGTTTAGCAGCAATGAAATCAGCCCTTGGGTGTCAAACTCCCTGGCTACCTCTATCTCCTCTTCCTTGCAGTTAAATCAATGGGCTTCCAGGGCCTGAGTTCAGAGAAATTTAGGGGAGGTGTGTTCTTCTCTGTTCTTTATGGGTAAAATCCACGTTGCCTCCTATACTCTCAGCTAGGTCTCTGGGGGAAGGCAGAAGGAGAGACAAGCCTTGTTTACCCTGTTCATGGCCAGCCCAGGTAAAGAGTCATTGGCATTGCTAAGTGTCTCTCTGGCCTCTTACCTCCTCTGCAAGCATGGACTTTATTTTTTCCAATGATCTTACTGATCTCAAGCTCATGGCAACTTAAGAAGCTCTCACTTTGAGTCAAAGTGATCTGACCACTAACCTAAGTCATTCTTAAGATGCTGTGTGCGTGTGTGTGTGTGTGTGTGTGTGTGTGTGTGTGTGTGTTTTAAATCACCAAAGTGACTTTGAAATGCAAGTCTCTAGGCTGCACACAGAGATTGTGATTCTGTGAGTTTGGGAAAGTTTACTCTATTAGACCCCACTGTGATCCTAGCAAAGCAGTCACCAGATTATACTGCCTTGATTACTGATAGGCACAAATTATCCCCACTTCCTAGTAGACCTCCGCCTTTGCTGCTCGGACCTCTCCTCTTTCTTCCCTGAAGCTGAGATGACATCTGCTTTTCTGGTCCAATAGCTGTTATTTTTTCAGACCCACGCTATTCTGAGGGTGTTTCTGGGTGAGCCTTATGTCAGGTTACCATTGATATGCCTTGTATGATATTGCTCATAGACCACCCGGCACCTTCCCATCCCTCTTTCTTTGCCTGTATGTTTTCATCATCAACATATATGACCACATACGTTTTATTTATGTATTTTCTTCCAGGAACTTACATTCTGCCTCTTGGTGCTGTTGTTTTAGTTGTTCAGAACTCAACTAAATATGTGAAAAGTACTGACTTGAACAAGTGAATAAGGGAGAAATATAGATACACTTCTAGGGTCACATGCTTATTTGATATCTGCACTATTATTTCCAATGTCCATATATTTCTGGGAGTTTCTGCCAGCAGCATGAAAGCCATGAGTTTAGCAGACTCCACAAATAAATTCATGATATGCTCTCCACTGACAACAGTGGTGTGCTCTGGATCATAGCAGTATGAATTTTAATAACATAAGAGGATGTATCCATACTTCCAGAAAACTTCTGAAAAGCAAATGAAAGTCTAAAACCTTTCAACTCACAGTAAGGGAAAAAAAACTTATCAAGGAGATGACTTGGCTTGGATTTCTAAGGAGATTTAAAGGGGGTGGTGGTAGTACAGATTTGATCAAGGAAACCCGGCTTTCAATATCACATTGATAGGGGAGAGAACGGTGGGTTAGAAGGCAGAGGCAGGAATGCGTACCAAGCCAGGAGAGACTTCAGCACCTGACAGTCAGGCTCTGTGACAAGAATGTCCCTTACATTAACCTGCTGACTGACATCTGAATTCACATTCCAGGTGAGCAAGAGGCCAGGAATCAGATGCTGGCTTGAATCCAGAGGCTGATGTATGGGCCCAAAACCTGCCTGAGAAATGGAACAAACGGAAGACATTGGCCTAGAGAACACAAGAGATGTTGCGAAGGTAATCGCCCAGGTGGTGTGAGGGCCTAGGAATGGACCAGACACAGGAGGATGTTTGAATGTGGGTCTTTGAAGGTGTCAGGCTCTGTGCTTACAAATGGAGCCCTGGGGTCAGGAAGGGAGGAAGGAATTGCTCCCTGAGGCCTTAGATGGAGGGGTCAGTTTGTGGGGCACCCATGTCTTTGCCTGTGAATAGAGAGGGAGTTGTTAAAGGCGCCAAGCTGATTTGGACAAATAAAGATTTCTTTCTGAGGCTCCTTGTGTGTTCTTCCCTGCTGGCAAGACCACCTACCCCTGGCTGAACCTCCTCCTTGCTCCATGTGACCAGTGCAGTTCTGGGCAGGGAGAGCAGTTGGTGTGGAGGAGCGTGCCCCCGGGCTCTGTGGTCCTCTCCTGCAAACTTCTTTTCAGTCCCCAGGTCTTCCCATGATACTTTTCCAGGCAGTGGAAGAAGACAGGGCCTGAAACATTTAGTGCAGCACAGTGGTCATGTAAAACTGGAAGGTGGTTTCAGTGTCCCCAGTGAGACACATTTGCTAGTGTCTGCAGCCCCAAGATCCAGGTTTTACAAGCTATCTGGCCAGTGCTGAGAGGGGCCCCCATGTTTTTCATATCTGGACTCTCCCACACTCGCAGCCTGGTGGGCGGCTTTCACTTTAAAGTCAGAAAACATTCCAGCCCCTGCCCGTTAGTGTGACTCCTGATACGCCTCATAAACTATTCATAAAACAAAACGATTCCAGCCTGAGTTGCCTCCCCCTTCTTCCTCCTCTTGGGGTTTATTCTCCTCAGCTCTGTTTTGCCCTTCCACCTTCCTAGTTAACCCTTAGGGACCCACTTAACCAAGCATTGTGGCAGATACAGTTCCACATGTTGAAAGTATGAACCTTGGGCATCCTACTACCATCTCGGATTCCTTTGATGGCTGTGGCGTTTTTTCTGTATAACCTTAGGTTTTGAGGATTAAAATACCATGGAACTCGTCAGCAAAGATGATCCCTCTGTTATGTTTCCCTGCTCCACACGTGTTGGACCTAGGAAGGTCAGAAAAAGGCAGTTGGCTATTATCGGGTTTTTTACTCTGTCCACAGGCACAAAGCATACTTTTAGAGAAAGGATATAGTCATGGGCTAGAAATGAGGAACGGTGTATATTCTGTCTTTAACAAACCATTGGAGAGTGGCACGCTTTGCAGGCGTTGCAGCAACATACAGACCTGTATTTAAAGCCTGGATGGCCTAGTTAAGCCTTTGTTTAGCATCCATCCACATATAGCCATACATATAACCATTCATCTACCTACTTACCCACCTATCTGCCTATGATTGTCAATTCTTCTATTTACACGCCCATCATCCATCCGTCGTCCATCCACCCATCCACCCATCCATCCAATAGTTAACAAATACCTTTTCTGGATGAACCCCTGTTTTAGACACTGAGGACTTAGAGGTGATAAAACACATCTTTCTGTTCTTTTGAGCTGACATCCCCATGTCCTTGGAATTTTAAAATAATTTATCCTACTAGCTCGTCTAGGCCTACAGATAAAATATGCGAATTATCTGTTAAGTTCAACTACATGATATTGTAACTATTTCGTAGGTAAAAAGATATTTGGCATCATTCATTTTATGAGACTCAAGGCAACAGTAAAATGCATAGCACTTAGTAGGTCCTTAATGAAGGCACAGGAAATGAACAGCTTAGGTACAAAGGGTGCATGTGTTCACCAGCATGAACTAAGCAGCCTTCCAAAAGTCTCATTCATTTGATGGAAAATGCAGTTGAAATCAAGGTTTATTTACAGTTTGTAGTTTTTTATTGAGTGCTGGGAACCCACGAAGGCTTGAGAAGCAGCCGACAGGAAGCAGCTTGTTGAGTTTTACTCCGTGTCTTAACGCTCCTGCCTTCCAGACCGTAGGAACAATATTTCAAAACAGTCTGATCCTTTTTCTGGAGTAAATCAGCAGAGTTTAAAACAGGCTTTGCATTCTTCAGAGTATCCTTCGAAGAAAGGTGGGTAAGGAGGAAGACCTTGTGTTAAACATTTATGTCTCATTGCTAAATTGCAAATGTAACCCATCTTGACTAAAACTTCAAATGGCTGAAATAAATTTCTTACAATGAGCCTATTTATCCCCCTCCAGAAAATATACAAAAGCAGGTGTCTAGACTTCCTAGTATGTTTTTTTTTTTAAAGTAGTGCTTGGTGTGTGTGTGTGTGTGTGTGTGTGTGTGTGTGTATGTGTTTACTTGTTTTTAGGTGCAGTTAAGGATTGTTAAGGAACCACAGAAGAAGGTTCCCAGAGCAGCTTATCTCTGAGGCGTGCGGTTTTGCAAAGCTTCCAGGCAGTCAGCAACCTCTGTTCCCCCAGTTAATGGCAGCCTCACCGTGTGCCTTATAGGGGTCCTTAGTTCTGGTTTTCAGTCTTGCATGGCACTCTCTAGAAGAGTGACCTCAGAGGGTTTTCTGTCTCTGAGATTCTTTATTTGTCAATGTGACAGAATACTCCTGTCTATGACTCTGGTTGTCTGGAAGAGCAAAAAGGGAACGTGCTTGTAAAGTTCCCGTGGTTGGATGTATGTAGAACAGTAAGTTCTTAGCCTAGGTGGTCTGCTTGGTTGTATGAATGTTGTCATTTGTGGAGAGATCTCAGCACCCAGCACTCTCAGGAAGCCTTGAAAGGTGCAGAACTCCTTTGTAGTACGTTGTCATTTTTGTCTTGCCCAAATTCATATTCAGCTCTTAAGTGTCCAGCCCATCTGGACTGGAACATTCAAACTTCGGGGTTCTAGTAGTCTTTGAATGATGGCAAAGACCATGGATAAATCTAGAGTCTGTAAGACCACCAACGTGTTCCTGGGTGGGGCTGGTTTGGTTTAGAAAATATTTTGTGATTAAAACTTTTACTATATGGTTTAGGAAGTTTTGTACAGAAGAAACAACAATGATAGAACACTTGATAATCTTTTCACATTTTAAAAGGACTTATTTTTATTATTTTAAATCAAGTTATGTATATATGTATGTATGTCAGTGCGTGTGTGTGTGTGTGTGTGTGTGTGTGTGTGTGTGTGTGTGTGTGTGTGTGTGTGAATGTAGAATCTGGAAGCTAGAGGCACCAGAATCCCTCTAGAGGGATTCTTACAGACAATGACTCATCAAAATCTTAAAGATGCTAGAATTTGAACTCAGGGGCCCTTCAATAGCAGGATGTTCTTTTACTGGTTGAGCCATCTCTTCAGTACCAGTAGGCCTCTACTTTGAACAATCAGGGGGCAGAAGGAGGCTGATCTCTGTAAGTTCATAGCCACTCTAGTCTGCATAGTGAGCTCCTGGCCCTGTCTTCAACAACAACAACAACAACAACAACAACAACAACAACAACAACACTCAATCTCCTATCTATCTTCTTGAGAGATGGCCAGTGTCTGATACTGAGGTTTGAAAAGAGTAACAATCATTTTGAAGCTGTGATTCAAATATTTACTAGGCATCCATTGTATTCTGGGAATTGTGTTTCATTTGTTTATCATCACTTTTATTGTGCAAATCAGTGGGTGTCAGTATGACATTGTCTTCTTTTTTAAACAGAAAACAGTATTTTATTTTGCTTTTTGTTGGCATATTCTCATTATACACAGTGCTGGGTTTCATAAGTGCATTTCTGTATATGTCTCTCTTGTATGGGCATGTCCCCTCATCCCCTTCCATCCCACCCTTCTCTCCTTAGCTCCATAGGCAGTTTCACTTCTACTTTGCTGATAGTGTGACATTTTCACACAGCTATGGAACATTTTTGTTTACATTCACCCATCTCTTTGCACCGTCAGCATCCCCTTCCTACATCTAGATTCTGCACATAAATAGAAACATGCATTGGTCTTTCTAAGCCTGCTTATTTTAGCAGACATTGTTATCTTCAGTTCCACCAATTTTTCTCTAAGGCCATAATTACATTCAACTTTATAGCTAAGCAATATGCTATTGTGCAGAAATACATTACATTCTTTTTAGTCACTTATCTGTTGATAGGTATCTAGGCTGATTCGTTACCGTCCAGCTATGAGAAATGGTGCTACAGTAAACTTGGGCGTGCGGGTACCCTTGTGGCATGCTGATTTTGATCTGTTTAGTCATTTGCTCAAGAGTGGTATAGCTAGATCTACAAGAGGTATGGTTTTGGTCTTATGAAGACCCTTCACCATGACTTTCATAGTGTTTGCTCTAGGGTACATGCCTACCGGCTGTGTTTGGGGTCCCATTTCGGGGGGGGCATCTTTACCAGCACTTATTGTTTTTCCTGGTTTTGCTTTTGGTAGCCTTGGAGGTTGCCTTTTTGACTGGGGTCAGCTAGAATCTTGTAGAGTTTTGATGTGCATTTCCCTGGTGACTAAGCATTCAAGTATTTTCACACACACACACACACACACACACACACACACACACACAAACACACACACACACACACACGTCCTATCTTTTCAACTCTTTTACTTATTTGTTTGGATTATTTTGGTTTGGGCGGAAGCTTTTTAAAAACTTCTTTGTATATTCTAGATATTAATCCTCTAGCAAGTGTATGGCTAACAAATATGTGTTTTTTTGTTTTGTTTTGTTTTATTTGTTGCAGGTTTTTTTGTTTTTGTTTTTTGTTTGTTTTGTTTTGTCTTTGGACATTGTTCTTTAACCAATAGTTGTCAGACGGAGGACCTTGCCTCAAGATTAATGAAGATGTATTTCCAAAATAGCAACTTTTTCTTTTCTTTTTCTTTTTTCTTTTTTGAAGGGTAGGGTCTGAGTATGTCAAGACATTTTCCTTTCTTTGGCTTGGCCTAGATTAGGAGTTAGGTTTGGACATGA
>JADRCD010216953.1:6308-17588 GCA_019843815.1 Montemys delectorum
ACAAAAACAAAAACAAAAACAAAAACCCTTCTGGTACTGTGCTGCAGTTTTGCTGCTTCCACAGACTAGGGTTGATTGGCAGAGTAACAGACACACATGTGAAGGACATGCGATGTTGGGGGAGGGTATAAATAGGACTCTCACAGTAATGGGGGCTAAGCTAAGCTTGCTTATAGGGCTAGCTGTGCAGTGGTTGTGGGTCTTGCGTCTTCGCTGAGAGGCACAGCCAAGAACTTCTGGCATTTCTCCAGGTCCTTCCTGCTGACTTGTGCCAAGGCTGGGGCCCGGCTATCTCTGCTTGGTCCTGTCACCACTGCTGCTAATCCAGCTCTACTGAACTGGACTGCTGATGTGTCCATGGAGTGTTTGTGAGTACATAGAGCTGCTACTGCATGAACTGAACTGCTGATTTCCAGACAAAACAGACAGGAGTTGCTCCAAAGAACCATTTCTAAACAGGTCCATTTCCCCATCCAATCCTTTCTTTCCCTCTACCTTTGGTAGGCGGAAGGCTAAAGGGGAGGTTAAAACATTTAAGAACCGTCATTAAAAATAGGTTTTGAAAAAATTAAAGTCACAGTGCCTATTGATTTTTAGACTGGGAACTATAAGAACACATGGCTCATACATTTAAGGGTGATAAATTAACTTCCAAAGAGTATGTGCATTCACCATTTCATCATCGAGGTCTGGATTTTTTCCCACTCCCTTGCCAGCACTAGATTTTAGCAACCTTTTTCACTGTCTGGTACAAACCTTAAATTAAATGTCTCCTAGCAAGCTTGACATTCTTTAATCAAGAACACAGACCAACGGGGCACCCTAGGCTTTAGGGTGGGGGTCTTTGGTTGTGTTCTGTGGAATCCTAAGAATTCTAAGGATGGGTCTGAGGAACAGAGGGCAAGACCATCCCACACTTGACCAGACCAACTGAGGTTTTAAAATCTATTTTTATCTTTAATCAAATAAGAAGCTGCTGTTCAAAACTGGCACGGGGACTTGTTTCTTATCAAGCCATTAGAGACTTGAAGAAAATTGTCTAGGCAAAGAAAAGGGGGCCTCAAAAGAATGGATCTCTAACTGTAGACTGTAAAAGGAAATCCAAATTCCTGCTAGCCTGTATAAAAGACACACAATCCAGGTATTTTATTTACAAGCTGTAAGCCTATGGGGGCAGGTTTTGGAGGTAGTCAAACTTACATCCCAGGCACATGTCCCTTGTTACTTGCTGTTTCTCCTAGCCATGTGCACATGGTCTATCTCCTCTCATGGTTGTTGTGATCATAAAAAGAGAAAGAGCTATAAGAATATGTTCTGGTGAGGTGTAGGGGAAGGGGGTGCCTTGGCAGGCCCATGCCAAGGCATCCCTTCCCACTGAGGGACCAGACACACACCAGTGTAGCATAGAATAGAGCTTATTTAGGGAATGGGGAGGGGAGTCAAGAGGGTAGTGGAGGCAGAGAAAGACCGAGAGAAGGAGAGAGTAGAGAAGTAAAGGGCAGCCATGAACATGTGGAGAGAGAGGGGAAGGGAATGGGCAGAGAGGAGGAGCAAGGGGGCAAGAGAGAGGCAGGAGTAAGAGAGAGAGAAGGGGACAAGCAGCCCCTTTTATGGTGGGCCAAGTCTCCCTGGCTGTTGCCAGGTAACTGCGGGGATGGAGTTTAGACAGAATACCAACAGTGGTGGCTTCTTTCTCTTCTTCTGTGTCCTTGCTCCTCTCTCCCTTCTCTACCTGCAACCCCCAGCCAAGTAACCAAAACTCACCTACCTCTGTCTACTGCCCAATCACAGGCTTTAGCCTTTTGTTGACCAGTTAAGTTGGGGAGCAAGTTTCACACAACAAAAGCTGGTGAATGTGATGATCTCCTTGTCCTTGGTGATCTCCCTGTGAGGGAAACCAGATTTTGGGGTACAGAATTTAGCATTGAATACAAGCAGCATCAAACCACCCTCTTACACTTCCCCCTTTTTGTCTAAATAAATTCTCATCTGCATGCCAAGTGTGAGACTGAGTGTGGGTATGCACACTCCTGCTCTCCTTCAGCCTAGGCCTCTTGTCCCTCCTCCCCCCCCTCCAATTACCTTGTGCTCAAACTTAGAAGGTCATTTTATCCATGATTTTGATTACCCCCTTCCCCCAATTCTGTTTCCTCTTAGAAACACTCCCACTCTGTGCGTGTGATGGTGTGTGATCAAGAATGGCCCCCATAGGCTCATGTGTTTGAATACTTAGTTCCAGTTGGTGGAAGTGTTTGGGAAGAATTAGGAGGTGTGGCCTTGTTGGAGGAGAGTGGGCTTTAAGGTTTTAAAAGATTGCTACTATTCCCAGTGTGTTCAGCTTATGGTTTGTGAATCAGTATTGACCCATCATCACTCCCGCCTGCCTGGGACCACGCTCCCTGATGTGATGTGGTATGTTCTTACCCCTCTGGAACTGTGAGCCCCAAATAAACCCTGCCTTCTATAAGAGTCCTTGGTCATGGTATTTTAGCACACCAACAGAAAAGTAACTAAGGAGCTATGTACATCCTATTTTGCTTTATTAGTATAACTTGGACTTCCTTTGCCCTGGACTCTGAATAAACTCTCGTGGTCCTTTATGACTGTAGGGAGCCTCTCTGACTCCTGGTTTCTCATGTTCTTCTTTGCCTCCTTCTCTTAGATCCATCATGCAGTCCACCTCCTTCCATGTCAGCAGCTAACTGTTTCACCTAACACATTCTGCCAAACAGTGGAGTAGAGGGTTGCTGGACCATGCTGGAAGCAGAGGGATCTCAGGTCCAGGAGGCAAACAGCTTCAGAGTACACAGTGAACATTATTGTAATCTTTGCAGCCCGGTGCCAACTCCACCTTAGCTCACTCATCACCTCCCTTCTCCTTCAGCTTGCCATCTTTACACACTTGACCTGCACTAAACCTAGAATGTCTCATTACTTTCTTGCAGTAGGCTTGTCCCTCAATTCTTCCCAGCTTTGGGGCAAGCATGAAAGTAAAGATGCTTTCTTTTAATCACTTTTTATGCCCTGAGTCTTTAACATATGAATAATGAATAATCACTAATTATACAACTTTTAAAGATATTGTATAAACAAATATAAGAACCTTGGTAATGCTTTATAAAATGTGGTAGATATCTCCTTGAAAAGACTACAAACTAAAGACTGCACATGTATTTTTGGATTTATTGTTTAGAATTTCCATCATCCAGCTATACTTCCCATTCCCCTCCATGCTCACCTTTAATTTCTTAAACATTTTCTCACCTCTTCCATGAGCTGGACACTATTTTTGCTTATTATTCCCTTCCATGTGTCCATCTGTGAAGGAAGTAAAGATGGCCATGTATATCGATAAAGTATCTTTTCCTGCAGAGAACATTACATAAAGTAGCATGCTATGCAAGCCAAGGCTTAAAACACCCTTTAGTGAACCACTGAAAAATATCACTTGGAATTCCTACCAGATCTTCTGTCTGCTGTGTTTAATTCCTAAGTCTCATGTTATTAAAAGAAGTCTGTTTGTTCTACTACATTATACCATTTTTTCATCAAAACTGGCTTAAGTTTGGTGTGATAAAGTACAAACACATAACAATTTATCATTTCCAATATTTGACTCTTTGCTGTAAAGTTTAAGCTCATGAAGTTCAAAGTGCAGAAGCAAATTCCACCCTGGTTAGAGACACCAACTGCAATTCCACCTCAAAAATATTTGCATATCCAGCTTTCCTATTCTGCTCATCTGATTTTTGCCAAAACATCCAGATGAACAAGATCTATTTAATCAAACTTATTCTGTGCCAAGAGAAAAATAGAATAAATAATAACCAAATGTTCACTGCCCAACTCTTATCCAGTCTCTTCCAAGGGGAGCAAACCCATTTGACCTGTTGACTTGATGTTTGGCTATCATTACAATTGTCTAAATAAGTCATGTTTATACACAGGGTACAGGAACAAAATGAACCAGTATTTATTTTAAGCTGTAAGCATTGTTTGAGATTCTTTTAATAAACATGATAAATAGAAAGAAAAACATTAAAAGCATAAGGTGGGTGATTTCAGCTGTAACTCAGTGGTTAAGACTGTGCACTGATCTTGCAAAGGACCTGAGTTCAGTTCCCAGAACCCACGTCAATATCATCTTAGTGGCTCAGTCATACCCAATTTGAATCCTGGGTAAAACTAGAAACTATAGCTTTGGGGGATTAGTTACCTTCTAAATCTGCTCAGTTCTTTATCAAAACCATGAACACTTATCCTGTGGTTTCTTTGAGGACTAACTACAAGAAAATATGTGTTTAACTGCCACACTTAAGGCTTGGGAATATTGCAGAAGAGGAGCAAAAAGGACAAGAGCCAGAGGATTAAGGAGTTTGCTATAATTGTGTCCTAGGAATGTCACAATCTATAAAGGCTCACCAACATGACTGCCTTAACCATGATATGAACAAGGACAACAACAGACCTTTCATAGTGGGTGGAGGGAAACCTTGAGGCTTCAACCCCACACAGAGAGCTACAGGCAACTAAGGAATGCTGGGCACAGGAGGAATAGTCTTCCCCAGGGAAGAGCACACCAAGTTTATTATCCAATACCAAAGGGTCAGCCCGAAAACATGCATACAAATAACATTACATGGACTGTCTTTAGTAATGTATATATATGTGCATATAAATATACATACATGTAACAACAATTAATTAAAAACTGACTGTGAATTTTAAAGAGAGCACGGGAGGAGGTGTATGTGGAAGGATTTTGAGGGAAGAAATGATATAATAATAATCTTTAAAAAGAATAAAAAAGTGCATGTGTTTACTAAACAGTGGGTGGCCTTTCTGTTGTAGTCAGCATCATGTAAGTCTTGCTCTGCAGTTCTTCAGCATCTAAAATTAACCTTCTGCATTTGTCTCCCCTTGAGCTTCATAACAACGTTGTGTTCTGAAGCTAACCAACTAATTTATATTTGTGTGCTGCATGCAGGCATTCATGCATGTGACATGTATGATTTGTATGAAGGTACCCAAAGAGGTCAGAAGACAGCCCTGGATCCCATGGAGCTTGGATTATAGGTGGCTACGAGCTGTGTGAGCTACTGAGAAACGAACTCAAGTCCTCTGAAAGCGCAGCAAACATTCCTAACTGCTGTGTCCCCACTGCACTGCCTAATTAACCTAATCAGGAAACGGAGAACTAGAGAACATCAATGCGCTGGGTTAATTGTCCTGCATCAGGGAAGATGGGGCAAGTGTCCGTGTCTTATCCTTACACTCAAGAACAACTGTCCGCTCTGGAGGGTCCATCTGACCATGCTGTCCTCGTCCCATCTCCCCCTCGCCACTCCCAGCACTCCGAGTTCACAGAACCGTGCTTCCAGAATGGGAGAATCTTTACTAGAAAGCCAGTATGTTTGAGCCATCTCCTGAGCTCTTCTCAGAGCGCACTCCTGGCTCTGGATCATCTGCACCAAACATTTCCCTTGGATTGCTTCTGGTTTCAACTTGATTTTTTTTTTTTTTTTTGGTTTTTCGAGACAGGGTTTCTCTGTGAAGCCCTGGCTGTCCTGGAACTCAGAAAAGAACGCCTAATCTTTCGGGGGAAAATGTGAAATGAAAGTGGGCAGTCAAAGGCCATGAACTCCATAAGGCCATTTCAGAGAAGCCAACGTCCAGAATAGGCCATTCTGCGCAGAGTAGACAACACGTTTCTAAATGCTGAGAAGAGAAGAATCAGGAAGTGCTTGCCCAGGTGTTTTACCATCAGGTTTTGGGCGCGATAAAAAACGCTAATAATTGGATTGTATGAATGGTTGTAAAACTCTGCCAGTATACGAAAGTCCACTGAATTGTGTATTTGAAATAAGTGGGTTTTATGACATCTGATTTATACCTCAACAAAGATGCTTTAGAGTAGGTGAGAGGATTCACAAGGCTCATAAGCCTCATAAGCCTTATGTCCCTAGATAGAACCTGAGAACCCATGGTACACAGAGAAAACTGATTCCTGGAAGTTGTTCCTTGACTGTTGAATATACAATATCATGTCACATGCACACCTGCCCTCTACACACACACACACACACACACACACACACACACACACGCACAGTAATAAGTAATGTAATTACTTATGCACAAGTAATAATGGTAGTAGTAATAAATAAAGAAGCTTTAAAAAAACAAAAGATACATTCTGACTATAGCTGTAATCCCAGCACTGAGGAGACTGAGGCAGGAGAATCACTGGAAGTTCAAGGCCATCCTGGGCAATGAGTTCCAGGGCTATATAATGAGACTGTCTCAAACAAATGACAAAAGGATAAATTTATATGACTTGCTGTTTTAAAGTCTTAAACTAAATTTTCATATATTTACTTTTAAGTAATTACAGATTTAAAAAAAACAGTTGATTACAAAGTGTTTCCAGTTTTATGAACCCTAGAAGGTCTCATCTGAAGGCATAATGATGTGGTCTTCATGAGGTGCAGTGGGGAAATGGGGCGCTCCATATACAAAGAGGGATGTTCGGGCTGGTGAGATGGCTCAGTGGGTAAGAGCACTGACTGCTCTTCTGAAGGTCCTGAGTTCAATTCTCAGCAACCACATGGTGGCTCACAACCATCCGTAATGAGATCTGACGCCCTCTTCTGGTGTGTCTAAAGACAGCTACAGTGTACTTAGATATAATAATAAATAAACAAGCAAGTTGATTTATTCTTGACCTTCTTGCTTGGATAGAATTTAAAGTCCTGGGTTTAAAAGATGTTTCCTTTGATTTTAGTAACATCTTTTCATCCCTTAAAAAGGCTCAGCAGTTAAGAGTTCCTGCTAGTCTTATAAAGATTCAGTTCCCAGCACCAACACTGTCAGTTCCCAGCCCCCTATAAGAATAATTCCAAGAGATCTGATGCCCTCTTCTGGCATTTGAAGGCACCTGAATGCACATGGCATACACACACACACACACACACACACACACACACACACACAAATAAATAAATAAATAAATAAATAAAATTTAATAAAAATAATAACTTAAAACTTCAAACTTATACCTTTAGAGTATATATTATATAGGAAATTATTTTATCAATAAAGATAAGTATTTTTTTAAAAAAAGCATTTATATTTTATATGAAAGCAAAAGATATTGACCATAGGAAGCAGAGAGGTGGTGGGTGGCTTTGGCTCCCAAAAGCTCTTTGGTACACATGTGGCATCTCGCAGCAGAAGCACTGAATCATTGCCAAAGCAAGTGTGAAGAGAATAAATCAGAAGCATACAAGGCCAAACATGCTGGCTCAGGATTTTACTTTATAACTCTGTCCTCCTAGCCATCAAAAAGAAAACAAGGAAGAGATGGGTAAGAAAAGGCACACAAAAATCACCCTGCTGGCCTTACATTTTATTTAAAGATTTGCTGGTAGAATGATATAGGTTGACTTTGGGATACTTGGGGTTTCATACATATTAGAGAAAAGATGAATCCATATTCCTTGGTGTTTTGATGACTACTGATATTTGAAGGACCCTTTACAGCTCTAAAGAGTACTCCTCTACATGGCAGACAACTTCTGACATGAGATATTTTGCAGGCTGCACAGTAAATAATATGCACAGTAAATTATACGCACTCACATACTTGATAGTGTATGTGCATGTGTGCATGTGTGTATGTGAGTGTGTGTTCACGTGTATTTGTGACTGTGTGTGCATGTGTGCCTGTGTGTGACTGTGTGTGTGTGCATGTGTGCCTGTGTGTGACTGTGTGTGTGTGTGTGTGACTGTGTGTGACTGTGTGTGTGTGTGTGTGTGTGTTGAACATACATAGAAAAGTTTAAAAGACTAATATGCTTTTTGGCCTCCTTGGTTGTTATGTTATAAGCTTCTGTGAAGTGGAAATTTCTGGTTTCTTTGTAAACTCAGTTATATAATGTTTTGCTGGTGCAGACAGGTAAAGGATGTTTTGCTAGAGCCAACATGTGAGAGGACACATGATGTTTAGAAAGAATATAAATATAACCCCATAGATAGTGGAAAGGGACTCTAGCATTGGTTCACCTTGCTCTGCCTTGCTAGTCTTCACTGACAATGTTAATGTACTGATTCGCCTTGCTGATCTTTGCTTGTCGAGACTTCATGGAGAGTAACTAGCCAGTGATAGTCCAGTGGTTTCTTGCGACTTCTTCTGACTCAGGGTGATTGGTGGAGCATCACAGTTTCTATTGGATTGAACTGCTGCTGCTGACTCATGAGTGGTGATTGCTAAGTGGACTGGACTGCAGCTGCTGATTCCTGATAATGTTTTGCTAGAGTACCGAACTGCTGACAATGAAGATTGGAACTGCCTCAAAACCGCCTATTTCTAAATAGATCCACATCCACCTGTTCCCTATTAACCTTTCTTTTCCACTACCTCTGGTAAGTGGTGGGTTAGGGGAGAATTTGAAGCATTTAAGAACCCTTATTAAAGTAGGTTTTGAAAAATCTAAGCCTACACTTCTGCCTCTGTTTTCCAAGCCTCTTGCATCATACATTGGTACCTTCGTAATTGGAAAAAAAACATTTAGAGTGGTTTCATCTGCTTTATTTTCTTCTAGTGAGCTTCACAACTATGTGAGATACAACATCTCATTTTCTAGAAGGTACTGGGATTCCAAAGACCTGAATGCCCTACAATAGGATAAGTACCAAGCAGTAGAGCTCCAGTTTTATTTGAGGCCACCTGCAACTCTTTCCTCTGTGTGGTGCATATGTTAATGTGTGTGCTGTCATGAGCATGCAGGTACATGAGCATGTTTGTGCACATGGAGACCAGAGAGCAATGAATGTAGCTTCCTCTATCGCTTCCTCTATCGCTTCCTCTATCACTTCTTTCTTTGTGTTTTCTCTTGTCATCGTTGTTGTTTTGTTCTTTTTGTTTTTGTTTTTTGTTTTGTGGGGGTTTTGTTGTTGTTGTTGTTGTTGGCGGTGGTGGTGGTGTTTGGTGGTTTTGGTTTAAGGCAGTGTTTTTGACTAAACCTGGAGTTCCTAGTCAGCTAGGCTGGCTGGGCAGCAAGCTCCAGAGATTTGCTTGTCTCTGCTGCCCCAGTGCAGATATTACAGGTATATGCTGCTGTGTTCCATTTCTTTCAGAGGTATGAAGGATTCACATGGACCAGTTCCTCAGACCCCCTGTGTAAATCTTATCCTGTTCTCTGTATTACAAGGCTTGGTTCTTAGAGCTGGTTTCCAGGACAGCTCAGCATAGCACATTCATATCCAAGGATAGCTTATGTCACTTTGTAGCAAAGCATCATTCACTCATTTTAGACCTGTTAGTCATTCTGTAAATGCTTATTTTCCAATTAAAATAGTAAGAATTCTGGAAGGAGCATTAAAAGCTTGAAGCAATTATGCTCCAGCAACAAATTCTTATAACTCTATTCACCTGAGTATCCATTATGTCAAAGCAGTGTGGTGCTCACCACTGTCAGGACTTAACCACTTATCCTGTTCTCTCCTGGAAGCCAACATCCTCCTCCATATCTAGCTTGCACTCCTATCAGTTTTTCAAGGGCTGTGTTTTTTCACTAACCTTTTTCTGAAAAGTGACTTCTTACTCACTAATAGGCCATCTTCCACTGTGAAAAAGAGGCTTGTGTGGAAGTGGAGCTAATGGGCCCACAGGCTCGGCTGGAGGCTCTGAAAATCTAAGCCATTATCCCATTGTTGCCTGACAAGCAACCTCAGAGAAAGAGAGACTGCTGTTGGCTTTTATGAGCACAGAAAGAATTCCCAGCTGTTTGGAGCTGAATGCTTTCCTTTTCTGAGTTTTCACACAAACTATGCAGCTGCAGCTACATATCCAGAACGAACAGGATTTGGAGTACAGGTATTTTGACTACTGTTGAGAACACACAGATATTTTGGACCTGGTGTGTTACTGCCTGGTAAAACTCGACCTTCAACCTTCAGAGCTAAGATGTTATCCTAGGTCCAATGGCAATGGTTTCTGGGTGCTTCTACCTTTTAAAACTGTGTATCTGCAACTGGAGAAGAGGAACAAAATTGTGGGATACTGGTGTGCCCGGGCCTCAGGGGCAGCACCGTCCTAGGCTCATGGATACCTTCAAGTAGAACTCAACATTTCTCATTTCTTAAGATCAAATTCACTTTCTCTAAAACATGAAAAAGAAACATGGATTTTTTTTTTTTTTTACTGTAGATCTCACAGAGAGATACAGGCAAGGTTTAGATCAAGGTCCTCATGCCAAACTTTTATAGAAATTAAAATCTGGTATCTCCGCAGAAAGTTCCCTCATTGTCGATCCTGCCCACACAAAGGGTCTAAGTTTCCTCTGATTCTTCTGGATCTTACTTATTCCCATTCTGACCCTGTCTTCCTTCAGCATCCTCTTCAACCAACCTCTCAGTCACCCAGACTTTCCTAACACTGAGCAACGTAGCGGCCTCCACTGGGCCCCTCACTCCCTGCACTGTGTTCAGCAAACAAAGGGCCTTCTTTTGGAGCCAGCTGGGTATTATATATTGCAAGTAATTTTTCTCAGTCACAAATAATCTTTTCACTTGTCACAGTACAGTTGGTTTAACATGCCAAGTCCTACTGAAATTCTAAGTCCAAATTCCAAGGGAGTTTTCTTCAAGGACAGCTGAGCCAAAAGCTCGAATCTTCAGCAGAATTGTGGGTCTGTAGAAAGGGCCTGAGATGGGAAGAGAGCAAGGACTTTAGGATTGAAAAAAGATAAAGTAAAACATGTGTGGGCATTGGCTGAGGTACTTCTGTTTATCTCTTCTCTGTATTGTCAGAGCTGTCCACAGATGAGAAAATTCAGGACTCTCTAGAGACATCAAAATAAGTCAGTAAGAGGCACAGCTAGACGCCTAAGCCAGGTGCTGGGACGTCAAAGCCCAAGACCTGCTTTTATGCTCTATCACCTCCAACGAACTTGGATTCCCACCCTGTCCCACCAAAACTTGTCAGCCCAGAAGTGTACTATTTACAAAAAGCCCTTTCCGGAACCAAATACCCACAGAAGGAGTGGCAGAGATTAACTATGGAGCAGAGACTGAAGGAAGGACAAGCATATAGCTATCTCCTAAGAGGCTCTGACAATACCTGACTAATACAGATGGAGAGGCTCACAGCCATTCATTGAACTGAGTACACAGTCAGGAGTTAGAGAAAGGTTCTATGGAGCTGAAGGGTTTGCAGCCCCTTAGGACGAACAACAATATGAACTAACTAGTACCCTCAGAGCTCCCAGGGACCCAACC